>CAWUFW010018012.1:0-238836 GCA_963921515.1 Calotriton arnoldi
GGTCTTTTTGCACTTCTTTGGCTTCTTTCTGCCCCTCTCTTGCATATTTCTGCACCCCTCTTGCCTCTTTCTGCACCCCTTTTCCCTATTTCTGTGCCTCTCTTTCCTCTGTCTTCACCCCTGTTCCATCTTTCTGCACACTTGTTTGCCTGTTTCTGCAACATTCTTGCCTCTTTCTGCAGTTATCTTGCCTACTTCTGCACCCCTCTTGCCTCTTTCTGCACCCTGTTGCTTCTTTCTGCACTTCTCTTGCTTCTTTCTGTACCTCACTTGCTTCTTTCTGCACCCCTCTTGCCTCTTTCTGCTCCCCTCTTCCCTCTTTCTGCATCTCTATTGCCTCTTTCTGCACCTCTCTTGCCTCTTTCTGCACTTCTCATGCCTCTTTATGCACAGCTGTTGTTTTTTTCTACACTTCTCTTGCATATTTATGCACTTCTCCTGCTTCTTTCTGCAGCCCTGTTGCCTCTTTTTGCACTTGTCTTCCCTTTTTCTGCACATCTCTTATCTCTTTGTGCACATCTCTTGTCTCTTTGTGAACTCCTCTTGCCTCCTTCTGCAATTCTGCTGTCTCTTTCTGCACCTCTATTTCTTACTTCAGCACTTCTCTTGCCTCTTTCTGCACCTCTGTTGCTTCTTTCAACACTTCTCTTGCCCTTTTCTGCACCTCTGTTGCTTCTTTCTGTACTTCTCTTGCCTCTTTTTGCACCCCTCTTGCCTCTTTCTACACTTCTGTTGCTTTTTTCTACACTTAACTGTCTTCTTTCTGCACCTCTCTTGCTTTTTTCTGCACCCCTCTTGCCTCTTTCTGCATCCCTCTTCCCTCTTTCTGCACCTCTCTTGCCTCTTTCTGCACCCCTTTTCCCTCTTTCTGCACCTCTCTTGCCTCTTTCTGCACCCCTGTTTTATCTTTATGTACCACTCTTGCCTGATTCTGCACCTCTGTTGCTTCTTTCTGTACTTATCTTTCCTCTTTCTGCACCCCTCTTGCCTCTTTCTACACCTCTGTTGGGTCTTTCTGCACTTCTCTTGCTTCTTTCTGCACCTCTTTTGCTTCTTTCTGCACATCTCTTGCCTCTTTCTGCAGTTCGCCCGCCTCTTTCTGCACCTCTATTTCTTCTTTTTACACTACCATTGCCAATTTCTGTACCACTCATGCCTCTTTCTGCACCTCTGTTGGTTCTTTCTGCACTTCTCTTGCTTCTTTCTGCAGCTCTTTTGCAAATTTCTGTACCTCTCTTGCCTCTTTCTGCACCCCTCTTCCCTCTTTCTGCACCTCTCTTGCCTCTGTCTGCACCCCTCTTGCCTCTTTCTACACCTCTTTTGCTTCTTTCAAATGGGAAGTGCAAGCTGTCATGTTTAAAGGTCTGCATGCTCTTGTGACTGAAGTATATGTCTACTTGTACATGTATTCTCACATGTGTTATGCATCCGAAGATGATAGCTTAAAAAGCGGGTAGCTTCTCTTATAGGTGGTCAAATCTTCTTAATTCTTCTCTGTCATTGTGTTGAACAGGTAGACATGTCTTATGTATATAGGTGTCATAGAGCCCCTCAAATATACTATGGAATACCCATGTGCCTGTATTATGAGCAAAAAGAAATGCATACACCTTTTGGTATGCAAATTTACAAAGTATGCTGTTTGAATCACAGGTATTCAAGTATTTCTTTGTTTATTTTTATGTAACATGCCACTAGGTAAAAGCACAGACGCACACATGCATACCTTCACAAATTTGGTCAGACTTACAACAGTGATATGGTTAGCATTGCTGTTTTACATTTGGTAGTCCTAACATTCTGAGCAGTCGATGAATAGTGAACCTTCAAGAGAAAAGTGAGATTTAAGACATCTTGGGAGAAGGATTAGTGATTAGGCTACTTTGTATGAGTCTGTGGAAAGGTACAGTCAAAGTAGGCCTCTCTCTGCACCTCTGTTGCTTCTTTCTGCACTTCTCTTGCTTTTTTCTATACCTTTCTTCCTCTTTCTGGACTTCTGTTGCCTCTTTCTGCATTTTTCTTGCTTCTTTGTGCACCTTTCTTCTTCTTTCTGTACCTCTCTTGCCTCTTTCTGTACTTCTCTTGCTTCTTTCTGTGCCTTTCTTCCTCTTTCTGTACATGTCCTACCTATGTAGGCATAGTTAGAAATTAACATTTAAAAAACCTTAGAAATTCACTGAAAAAACCACAGGTTTCAGGTACGTTATAGTTAGTAATTAACATTTAAAAAACTTTAGAAATTCACTGAAAAAACCACAGGTTTCAGGGACGTTATAGTTAGTAATTAGCATTTTTGAAAAACCTTGGATATTCACTGAAAAAAGCACAGGTTTCAGGGACGTTATAGTTAGTAATTAGCATTTTTGAAAAACCTTAGATATTCACTGAAAAAAGCACAGGTTTCAGGGACGTTATAGTTAGGCTGACATTACCCTAATACAAAACCAGAGATATTCAGCCGTTAACTATAACTCGCGCCCCCGTAATGCACTGCTGATGACGTCACATATTACATCACTCATGACATGGTTAGTGACATCACTGAAGACATCACTGATGACATCTCAAATGACATCACTGATGACATCATCCACTTAATATCTGATACACCTCCTTACACCCTAATATAACCTTTCATACACCCACTCTAATATACAGACTACCATTTTTGAAACCAGAGCCAGACCAATACCAGTTAGTACATACCCACTCACTGATTCATAGGTCTAAACACTCATCCACTCACTCACCCATACAGTTACTCACACACGCAGTCACTCATCGATACAGCCACTGATATATGCACTCTTACACCCATACAGACGCTCACACACTGCCACTCACCCATAGAGTTACTCACACACCTAGTCAGTCACCCAAAAAATGTATCACACTGCCATTTACTCACCTATATAGTTATGCACACACCACCTCACTTATTCATACAGATAATAACACATACTTACTCTCTTCTAAAATCACTGACACAAGCATACACTCATCCATACAGCCACTCTCACAATCACTCACTCTCACATATAGTGACATATACTCCAACACTCACATGTACTGCCTTTCACATATGTAGCTACTCACACAAATACCACTGAGACATCCATTGACTCACCAACACAGCCATACGCACACTCACTCACCCACACAGCCCCGTGCAGATGCACTCATCAACCCACACACCAAGTCAATCACCCACTCACACGTCCATGCAGGGAGTCACACACCACCCACCCACCCACACAGACACTCAGGCACCCATACAGGTACTCCAGCAACCAATCATTAACCCATATCGACACTCATGTAGCTACTCACCAACCCATGCAGCCACTTACACACCAACTGACAGACCGATGCAGATATTCACACAGATTAGTCATTTACCCATGAATTCACTAAGACACGTTTAATCACTCACTTATACAGTCAGTCACGCACCCACTAAATCATCCATTCAGATACTCATACACCCACTCATTCTTCAATACAACTTGGTGATATATATATATATATATATATATATATATATATATATATATATTCACTGAAAAAACCATAGGTTTCAGGGGCATTATAGTTAGTTGGACAATTCACTCGTACAAAACCAGAGAAATTCCCCATTATAGTTAGTTCAGCTAACTATAACTCGTGCCCACGCAATGCACAGCTGATGACGTCACATATTACATCACTCATGACATGGTCAGTGACATCACTGATGACATCACTGATGACATCTCAAATGACATCACTGATGACATCACTGATGACATCATCCATGTGATAATTTGATGTATCTTCTCACACCCTAATATAACCTTTGATACACCCACTCTAAATTACAGACTGCCATTCTCAAAACCATAGACATTCCAACACCAATAACTACATACCCACTCACTGATTCTTAGGTCTACACACACATCCACTCACTCACCCGTACAGTCACTCATACTTATGGTCACTCAGTACAGGACTATCATATTCACTCATACACCTATATAGACACTCACACACCGCCACTCATCCATAGAGGTACTCACACACCTAGTCAGTCATGCAAATAATTAATCACACTGCCATTTACTCACCTATACAGTTATAAACACACCAGCTCACTTACTCATACAAATACTAGCACATTCTTACGCTCTTATACAATCACTGATACAAGCACACACTCATCCATACAGCCACTCTCACAATCACACACTTCACTTATAGCCATTTATATACTCCAACACACATATATACTGCCTTTCACATATGTAGTTACTCACACATGTACCACTGAGATATACATTCACTCACTAACACACCCATACACACACTCACCCACCCATACAGTCCATCACAGATGCACTCTTGAAACCATGCACCCAGTGAATCACCCACTCACACATCTATGCACAGAGTCTCACACACCCCACCCACACAAACACTCAGGCACCCATACAGATACTCAGACAACCAATCAATAACCCATATAGACACTCATGTAGCTATTCACAAACCCATGCAGCCGCTTACACACCAACTGACAGACGGATACAGACATTCACACAGTTTAGTCACTAACCCATGCATTCAGTAAGGTACGTTTAATCACTCGCTTATAGTCAGTCACACACCTACTAAATCATCCATTCAGACACTTATACACCCACTCATTCTTCAATACGCCTTTCCCTATATATTAAACTTATTTAAACTTTACAGAAACACACAGTCACTGGATGATGTCATCAGTGATGTCATTTGAGATGTCATCAGTGATGTCATCAGTGATGTCACTGACCATGTCATGAGTGATGTAATATGTGACGTCATCAGCAGTGCATTGCGGGGGCGCGAGTTATAGTTAGCTGAACTAACTATAACGGGGAATTTCTCTGGTTTTGTACAAGTGAAATGTCCAACTAACTATAACGCCCCTGAAACCTATGGTTTTTTCAGTGAATTTCTAAGGTTTTTTAAATGCTAATTTCTAACTATAACGTGCCTGAAACCTATGGTTTTTTCAGTGAATTTCAAAGGTTTTTTAAATGCTAATTTCTAACTATAACGTGCCTGAAACCTATGTTTTTTTCAGTGAATTTCAAAGGTTTTTTAAATGCTAATTTCTAACTATACCGTGCCTGAAACCTATGGTTTTTTCAGTGAATTTCAAAGGTTTTTTAAATGCTAATTTCTAACTATGCCTACAGAGGTAGGACATGTGCAGAAAGAGGAAGAAAGGCGCAGAAAGAAGCAAGAGAAATGCAGAAAGAGGCAACAGAAGTCCAGAAAGATGAAGAAAAGTGCAGAAAGAAGCAAGAGATATGCAGAAAGAACCAACAGAGGTACAGAAAGAGGCCTTGTTGCAAAGTCATCCTGTGCCCCCAACTTTTTGCTGACTGGTACTGGTGGTAACTGACTCTGACTAACCAGGCCCGGAGCAGGACAGGGTGGAAGTGAGAGGACCAGACAGGCACCGGGGCTCGGGAGCCCCCTTCCCATGCGCGCTCTCCACAGTCCGTGTGTTCCTCGCCTGCGGAGGACAGGCAGCCGCGGTCTGAGATTCCCTCCTGCGCACAGTCTGAGTGGAATGTAGCGTCTCTCCTCGCCAGTGCCAGATCTTTATCTAATGGGGGCAAGCTGTTACGATGCTAGGCACCGAGATGGCTCCTCCTGCTCGAGCGGACCTCTCTCGCTCTCTGACTGAAAAGGGAATAGTGGCCCGGGGCCCCTTCTCCTCCGGCGGCTCCTCCCTTCAGCGCTCGTCTCAGGAGCACAGGTAGCGCTGCGCAGCTCTAATCTTCAGTCAGTGCGGGCTCCTGGCGCGAGGGGGGCAGGCAGCTCCTGGGTCTCTCTCCTCCTCCACTCTTTGGATACTCGTTGGCTGCTCTCTGCTCCTCCTCTGAGGTGATCGATTATCTGCTGCTCCTTTGTGGACAGACTTTTCTGGGATCATCCATCTAGTGCTCCTCTGTGGACATGCTGCTTCAGGGACTTCCCCTCTCCGCCTTGGATCAGTGAACTGGATACTTCAGCTCCCTCCTCTGTCAACTCCTCATCTGTGGACAGGCTCTCCGTGACCCCTTCTCACCTGTGGACAGGCTGTCCGTGACCCCATCTCTCATCTTCTCATCTGTGGACAGGCTTTCCATGACCCCCTTCTCGTCTGTGGGCAGGCTCTCCGTGACCCCTTCTCTCTGCTTCTCATCTGTGGACAGGCTCTCCTTGACCCTTTTTCCCAGATTTTCATCTGTGGACAGGCTCTCTATGACCACTTCTCTCAGCTTCTCGCCTGTGGACAGGCTCTCTGTAACCCCTTCCCTCAGCTTCTCTTATGTGGATTGATTCCTAACTCCATCCCTGCTCCTCATTTGAGGACAGGCTGCTCTGAGTACCCCCATCTCAGCTCATCGCCTGTGGACACCCCGCTTCAGAATCATCTTCGCTCTGTTTCTCGCTGACCAAAGTCTGCTCCGTAATCCACACCTGTCTGCTACACAGCTGCGGGCAGGTTACTTACTCCGAGTGACCCTTTCTCAGCTCTTCACCTGTGGACAGGCTCCTCTAGCATCCTCCCCTCTATGCTTTACGCATGAGGACAGTCTGCCCCGGGATCCTCTCTTGTATGTGTCTAGTCTTAACACAAGGTGCTCCAGGAGCCCCCTTCTCAGCACTTCACGCGTGGACAGGCTGATGCAGGATCATCCTCTCTCTGCTCCTCTGATAAGGACAGGCTGCCCCGTGATCCTTCTCTCTCTGCTTCTCAGATAAGGACAGGCTGCCTCCAGATCCTCTCCTCTCTCTGCTCCTCGGATAAGGATAGGCTGCCTCCGGATCCTCCTCGGATAAGACACACTGCCCCGTGATCCTCCTGGGATAAGGACAGGCTGCCTCGGGATCCTCCTCGGATAAGGAAGGCTGCCCCCTGATCCTCCTGGGATAAGGACAGGCTGCCTCGGATCCTCTCCTCTGCGCTCCTCGTCTGTGGACGGGCTGCCGAGTTGTGTCATTTCTGTCCCTGTCAGCCGGGTCTATAAGGCGTTCACCTATCGAGCCTCTCGGAAGTGTGCGGACCCAGGGCTTGTCGCACACCCCGGGGAAGGGGATGTGAGCCTCAGCCATGCCTTGGACTGGGAGCATCGCCTTCCTCCTCCTGCAGCTGCTGCACAGTGCCCATGGGCAGGGCTTCCCAGGTGAGTTTACAGCCCCACCACGCCTGGCACAGGTGCGCCAAGTACCAGTGGCTTGGAGTCTTCTAGAGTCAGGGGCTGCTGCTGGCAATGTGCTGGAAATACATATGTGCCTAACTCCAAACTCTACCCAAGAAACTATAGTGCCTGTGCACACGGGGTGGAAATAAGGGTTGTGGATACAAGAGGGAAAAGTGAGTTCTGGTACTAGAAGTTTAGTGGGTTTTAGTTAAACTTGGCACGCAGAGAAATCTGTACAACTCATTGCAGCTTTTTTGTTGACAATAACTCAGAGATCGGCACTAAACAACCACCTCCCCTGCCCCCAGTTTGAGACATTCCTCACAGCGCCTCTCGTGTGCGTAGTTCACTTTTGAGATTAGTATGCAGCGCCAGCAGCAACTAGGGAGACCGCTTCAGAGCACTATAATGCGATAATAGGGCAATTAGAGCAAAGTCATTGTTACTAATGATTGTAAATGTGAGGACTGATCCAATTTCTTCAACTCAGGTGAAACAGGACTACATCTACCAGAATTCCTTGGGTAGTTAAATGTCTCTAATGGCAGTGGGAGGTGGTCACCTGATAGCATTATCTCAGGGGCTTGGACCCCTCTACGCCTCCTGCAGCTTTGTGCCTTGGCATGTCTTCCCCAGTTAGTCAAGGCACTGCCCCTTGAAGACGTCTTCAAGGCCCCTTTCTTGCAGGCAGCCTGACAGAGGGAGTAAAAGCCACAGAGCGGCGCGGAGGTTCACCTTTGAACCCAGTGCACACCTGCCAGGGCCCCTGTGCCGCGAGTGTTTCCGCTCCCTGGCCTGTGTGCTGGCCTCGCTCACTAGTACCAGAAGAGGCGGCCGAGAGCCAACAGTGGCCGCTTGTGTGCCTCCGCCGAGCCTGGCACCGGCTGATGTGCGGGGGGGGCTTGTTGCCAGTCTGGGTCACCCTGCGCGATGGGCACGCGGGTGCCTGTGCAGAATGGGAGTAGAATTGTGGATGAAGGAATGTATTAACTCATGTATGCAAGAAGCATCTATTCAGGAAGCGCACAGGCAACGAATAACAGAAATCCTGGCTGATTGCATTCCTACAGGATACCCAATTCTGCCTTTACACACGTGGTTGTATTGCCTGTTGTATAGCGCGCAGTTGTAACTAGTGTGGCATCGTAGCGCTCAAGTGTTCCTCAGCGTTTACAGGTGGGCCCGATTTTTTTATCATGGCAACGCGTGCTTATTGTCATTTTTTTCCCACATGTATGTTGAAATGTTTATATATGCAAGGCATGGAGCAATCTTTAAATTCAAGCAAGTCGGTAAAAATGTGGGGCAACTTCCCACAGCTTATTTCTAGAGTGTAACAAAAACTACCCAGCAATAAAAGCGAACGCAGAGATTGCGTTGCTAGGCTCGTAACATGGAAGGCTTCGAGGCACTTGGGGCTGCCACGAACCCTGAGCTTCATACAGATGTCAGGCGGCAACGAGCTCACCCAGAGCCCTCTCGGTGCCTTTCATGATGCCGGGGCCCCTTTCATGTGCAGACCCCAGCACGGCTTCACCAGACACACCCCTCCTGTGGGACCTTTTTATAACTCATAGTTGTCCCCGCACCCTGACGCTTTAATGCGAGGAATGCTGCCCACGACCCAGCTCTCTGTACATAAAGAAGTGCCCTGAAGTGGCGAGGGTGGGGGTGAGCCCCTGCCGGGATGCCGGGCGTTCTTGGGCTTTCATCTGTACTCGACAGAAGCTGCACTAATCCACTGGGAGGCTGCACTTCATTAAAGGGCACGTGCAGTCACGCGCCAATCCGGGTCTATAAGCAAGTGGCTCATGCACGCTTTAAACAGCAGTCATATGCTCTGCTGCTTTACGTTCCATTGCAAAATTTTTAAAGCGCTAGGTTGCTTCACGACGCTTCTTGCAGTTGTGAATGCGAATGGAGGGGCAGGCTTAGTTAGCTGAGAAAAGTGATGCAGGAGTAGGTTGAGATATGGAAACGGTGCAAGAGAACCTATGTCTGGATGCACAGTATGTTCGAAGCGCTATAAGTGTCGAGTTGTTTATATCGTTTTTCTTACCAACCCTTAGCCCATTTCTGTACCTACTCTCAGTTTTCAGAATGAGAACTGACGTATGGGAAGATAATTTACCCAAGACCACACAATGCAGCAAATGGGACACAGGATTTTAGAACTCTTGTCTCTTGAATACTGTAGTCATTGTGTTTTTTCTGTCGGACCAAACATGAAAGACATTGTCATCCTCCCATTTCTCCTTACGTCCTGAACAGGATAATACACCCCCCCTTCCCCCACCACCATTCCTGTTAAACATGCTCCACTGCCCTCCCCACACTTACAGTGGTGCCCCCACCTCCCCCCTTATACTCTCGCTGATAAATCACAACACTCGCGCAGGAATAGCACTCTGTTTACCTCACGCAGACATAGCATTGAGCTTAAGCTGCAAAGACGCTTTGTGTTGAGCACGTCCCTGGTGGTACAGTAAGCGCCACGAGGTGACGACGAAAAGCGCTATACAAACAAAATGAAACAAAGACAGACTCTGAAGAGAGCCGTGTCTGCAACGGGAGAGAGGTCGGATTCTGCAATGAACTAAAAGAACAATCCCTGGAGTAAAAGGGGGGTCCTCGGACTGACCTTTGCAGGCATGTTTTTGGTATTTATTCTGGTGTAACAGCGACACTGTACATTAGCTAACCCTTGGCGAAGTACTACGCTACGCTCGCGTAGTTTGCGAAGTTTGCGCTACTTCGCACTACGCGAATTGCACGTAGCACAGTGCAAACACGCGTAGCGTAGCGTAGCAGTCATTTTTTGCTTGCCCCTCGGTCCTCAACGTCAAGTTGGCGACCGCGAGCAAGCAAAATGACATCCCGGTGAGACTTTTTCCTCGTTCGCGATCAGCAACATCAAGTTGCCGATCGCGAGCGTGGAAATAAACCTCCCGGCGAGATTCTCAACCCGGGGAGGTCAGGTTTCTCATTGCGAGTGGTCGCGTATGCTCTCGACCGCTCGCGATGAGAAACTACCAGTCCGCGTTGAGAAAGCTGCCGCTCGAGTAGAAATCTACTCGAGCGGCAGAAAACGACCGCTTGCACTGTGCAAGATGAGGTTTGCACTGATTGCACAGTGCGGACAAGCATCCGGCACTGTGCAATCAGTGCAAACAGCATTTTGCACAGTGCACTACGCAGTTCGCGTAGCTACGCGTAGCTCGCGTAGTGCGAAGTGCACTTCGCGTAGCTACGCGTAGCGCTACTACATGAACTACGCCCGGGGTTAACACTAGCACTTGTGTCATCGGACTCCGGGAGCTGGGGCCCAGCTGTGTTTCACTCCTCCTTCAGGCGGCTCCTTTACTTATTCCCCCCCCAAAAAAAAACACCTTCATCCCGGTTTTATCCCTCTCTTTTACGATAGTTACAAGTTTTTGCTGCTTTCCAAGACACCTGGTACAGTATTCTGAAAGGAAATGTACACTTTTCTGTAAGTTTACTACTTTTAGATATTTGCTAACTACTTGGGAGTAGCACGACTCCCACTCATGGGAAGAGATCTCCGCACCCGGAGACACCGCAACTGTGGCAGAGAACTCCGCACACCTAAGCATAAGTAGTCGTAAAACTCTGTATGTCGTTTCTGAATGCCTACAAGAATTATACTTACAGGAACGTGTACGTTTACCTTAGTGAATCAGGGGGCCAAAGTCTGTGATCTGATTTGTGGAATTGACGCAGAGCCCCCATATCTCACAGATGTTTACAGGCTTTCCACCGTTTGGAGCACCCCTGAAGGTTGCCTCCCCCGCCTTCCCTCGTGGGCTGCAGGGGTCTGCGTTATGTTCCTGGTCCCAGCCCTGCAGAGCGGTGCACTCCTTTGTACAGTGCAGAACACACCCAGGGCGCTCTAGGAGCTATAGATACAAGTTTACTCAGTTAAAGAGACTTTACGCACGCGTGCTGGCTATTTATTGATTTTATATGCATGGCACCGGGTGCATCCTCTGGTTCCTTTCTCTTCTGCACAGTTTCTGTCTCTTGCACCTGTCCCTGTTTGTTTCCAACACACCTTCCCCCCATGTTCTTGCTTGTTCTCCCTTTTACCTGCATCTCCCCGCCGGGTCTCACCTGACAGCTCCGCTCTTCTCTATTGCCGCCTCTCCGTGATGCCCAACTGTTCCTCCGGCCCTCCCTCTCTCTCTTTATTTCTTGCCCTCTGGTCAACACCTTCTCTCCTGTGTGCCTGTCTCTTCCTCCCTTGGCCCTGGGTGTTTTCCGTGTTTCCCATTCAGCGCCTTCTGGTCCCCGTACTTGCTTGCTGTCCAAGCACCAGCCCTCGCTGTCTCTATCATTGTACACTCTCCCTGTGTTTTCCTGCTCCCCCGTGTTTTTTCACGTGTCCATCCTTCTGCGCTTTCATAAACTGAACGCGCTTTGTAGCGCCTAAGCCTACGGGCTCTTCCTGCACCTGTTTGCCCTCTCCTAATATGGTATCTCTCTCTTGTCCTTATATGACATCGATGTCCTTACTCGTTATATCCTGTCCACTTTTGGTACCCATTTAATTTCCTCCTGTCACAACCACTCCCTGTCCTGGCTTGCTTACCCTCGCCCTGCTTTCCTTGTCCCGAGCTTGTTTTTTTTTTTTTTTTTGGCCGAAATTCGCGCTGGGTGCGCGAATCTCGCCGTTAAAAAAAAGAAAAATGCTTTTTTTGGCCTTGGGGGTCCTTGTGGGACCCCCTGAGCAGGCCTAGGGGTCAGAGTGTCTCTACCCTGCCCCCTTTCCTTGTTTTTCGCGTTTGTTTTTCTGTTTTCTTGTGACTCGGTTCTACCGGAGTCACAAGATGGCTGCCAACACTTCCTGGTTTGGAGTGTTGACAGCCAATTAGAATAAAGCTCGTGGTCGGGAGGGTCCGTGGATCCTCCGTGCCTCTATATATAGAAACTTTAATTTTTTGATTTTCTCAGCAACTACTGAACGGATTTACACCATTTAAAAAAAAAAGGGCGCTTTCTGAACCAAGCACTACCTTTTTGCCAAATTTGGTGTAATTCCGTTCAGCAGTTCGAGCTGTAGCGGTGTCTAAAGTTTCCTATGGGAAATTCATTTTTGCCCTCTTTTTTAAAATTTCTCAGGAACTACTGAACGGATTAACACCATTTAACAAAAGAGTTCTTTCTGAAACAAGGGCTACCTTTTTGCCAAATTTGGTGTAATTCCGTTCAGCAGTTCGGGCTATAGCTGTGTCTAAAGTTTCCTAAGGAAAATAACATGGAGAAAACACGTTTTGGGACCCCCCTTTTTTCTCAGCCCCTGCTTGGCGAATCACCCCGAAACTTTCAGGATAGGAGCTGACCGGAGTGCCCCACGAGTTCGCAATGATTCGTCAACCGGCGCCAAAGTTATTGGGAAAAGAAAAAACGCTTTTTGAATAGAAACAAGGTTCTAACTATAACTACCTACTGGCGACCGCCAGTAGGTAATATATATATATATGTATATATATCCACACAACATCCTCCGAGCAAGGAGCCCCCAACCGTTCAGGGCGGCCTCAAAACATGGGCACGGAGAAGCCCATCCATCATAGAAAAAGAACACAGAGGCCCAGTTCCGTATTTGTGGCTTTTTAATTTGAAAGACCAGCAGCACAAATTACTCCATTTTCCCTACTCGTTTCGGCGCTCCTGCGCCTTTGTCACGGGTGGAGATATGCAAAGTGCTTACGTGCATGCTATTTAAAACCACATTTGATCACATGACTGATTGATACTGCAACTCCCATAGTGCACTAATAAAACTCATTATATATTCGGAAGTCCGTATTTCAAACATAGTGCTTACTTGTTTCAATGTCTTTAATGCACTGGCATTGATATTTAGTCCAAATAGAAGATCAGCACATGAATGCTCTTCTTAGCATAATGTTGGCATAGTGCATGTAATTCTACGAGCGTCCTCCAAAACTGCCACTTCCCCGGACCGATCAGCACAGGATGTTATCCTTGCCGAATCCCTTCCATGCGCACACACGTTTGCTTTCGTTAACTCTCCTTTGGTAGGTATGCGTGCACAAGTGGGTCATGCTCCTTATTTGAAATCCACACAACATCCTCCGAGCAAGGAGCCCCCATCCCTTCAGGTCGGCCTCAAAACAATGGGCACGGAGAAGCCCATCCATCATAGAAAAAGAACACAGAGGCCCAGTTCCGGATTCGTGGCGCATGGAAGGGATTCGGCAAGGATAACATCCTGTGCTGATCGGACTAAATATCAATGCCAGTGCATTAAAGACATTGAAACAAGTAAGCACTATGTTTGAAATACGGACTTCCGAATATATAATGAGTTTTATTAGTGCACTATGGGAGTTGCAGTATCAATCAGTCACGTGAACAAATGTGGTTTTAAATAGCATGCACGTAAGCACTTTGCATATCTCCACCCGTGACCAAGGCGCAGGAGCGCCGAAACGCGTAGGGAAAATGGAGTAATTTGTGCTGCTGGTCTTTCAAATTAAAAAGCCACGAATCCGGAACTGGGCCTCTGTGTTCTTTTTCTTGTTCTTTTTTTTAATATATATATATTATCTACTGGCGGTCGCCAGTAGATAGTTATAGTTAGGACCTATTTTCCATCGGAATTCCGCAACATTCTATTCCCAATAACTTTGGTGCCGGTTGACGACTCTTCGCGAAAGTTTCAAAACTTATGGCCCGCTCCGGTCCGCTCCTATCTTGAAAGTTTCGGGGTGATTCGTCAAGCGGGGGCTGAGAAAAAAGGGGGTCCCTAAACGTGTTTTCCACATGCAATTTTCCATAGGACCCTTTAGTCGCAGCTACAGCCCGAACTGCTGAACGGAATTACACCAAATTTGGCAAAAAGGTAGCCCTTGGTTCAGAGTCGTGCCTTTTGGTTAAATGGTGTAAATCCGTTCAGTAGTTCCTGAGAAAATCAAAAGTAAAATCACATATATATCTGGGCGGAGCCTAACCACACATGTCATTGTGAGATCTGATTGGCTGTCAGCACCTCATCCTGGAATTGCTGGCAGCCATCTTGGGGCCAATATACATGATAGTACCCCATTGAAATGCATTGTAGTGAATCAAAGATTTTGAGGGTTACCAAAAGGAGAACTATAAAGGGTGATAACAGACTTTAGTTACATTAGAATTCATTTGTTGATGGTAGCATACTAATTTCAGGAATTGTGGTGTGTTCTAAGGTGATTTTACCCTGTGAAAAACCTTCTGCTGGGATATCATGAATCATGTTTGAGAGAAAACTATTTTCACATGCTTGTCCCATAGAGTTTTGGAAGGTGCTCCAGAAGCTAAAATGAGAGCATATTTTCTGTAAATTCACATTATCTTTCTCAATCATGTGAGAATGAAGTCTGACATTCTCAGTAAAACATGTACATCCAACAAGGTCAGAGACTGTCAGTTGATTCCTTTGTGTTCTACTGCAGCTTCCCAGAGTGTTCTAAAGAACAACTAGAGTGCTAACAGCCTTACTTATGACAAAAGTATGGCACACCTGAAGCCATCTTGATTGGAAAAACTGGTAACACTTAAAACATTTAATTTAAAAAGGAACAAAATGATGGGGTTCATTTTGTCATAGAAATTATGGTTAGTGCTGTAGAAAGAAAAATTAGGACATGTTTCAAGTGTGATCTCAAATATCTTCCTGTTATATTTCAACAGGAGCAGCCTGCCAGTTGAAGCCTTTGTGTTCTACTGCAGCTTCCCAGAGTGTTCTAAAGAACAACTAGAGCGCTAACAGCCTTACTTATGACAAAAGTATGGCACACCTGAAGCCATCTTGATTGGAATAAACCGGTAACACTTAAAACATTTAATTTAAAAAGGAACAAAATGAGGGGGTTCTTATTGAAATAGAAATTATGGTTAGTGCTGCAGAAAGAAAAATTAGGGCATGTTTTAAGTGAGATCTCAAATCCTCTTCTATTTCATTAGAAAATTCTGACATGCAGACTGAAACAATCACTTTCAATACCAGCAGCAGACTTCCAGTTAACTCCCTGATGAGCAGTAGCTTTACTACATTGATCTAATGAGCAACTAGAGTGCTAACATTCTGAATTTATGGCAAATGTGAGACACATCTGAATGCCTTCTTGATGGAATCAAAGTAAAAACTGAAAGCATTTCCTACTGAGGAGACTGCAGTAAATGAGGAAATTAGGAAACTTCATAACAAATAAGTCTTCCAAGATGGCCACCAGAGAAAAAAGAGGCCACATATAGCACAAATATTACCCAGATGTAGCCCACATATAGCCCAATGACAAAAGTGTGCAAAACACTTTTTATTTTTAGTTTTTTTGCAGTTTTATGTAGTGCAGACTGGTCAGGTATTGGAGCGTTGCATCTTAAAACATGACCCCCTACACTACAAAAACACCACTGCACTACCCTAAACCCTAAAGCACTACCCCCAGCACGACCCCCTACACTACACAAGCACCACTGCACTATCCTAAACCCTAAAACACTACTCCCAGCATGACACCCTACACTACACAAACACCACTGCACTACCCTAAACCCTAAAACACCACCCCCAGCATGACCCCCTACACTACCCAAACACCACTGCACTAACCTAAATCCTAAAACACTACCCCCAGCACGACCCCCTACACTACCCAAACACCACTGCACTACCATAAAACATGACCCCCTGCACTACACAAACACCACTGCACTACCCTAAACACTAAAACACTACCCCCAGCACGACCCCCTACACTACACAAGCACCACTGCGCTACCCTAAACCCTAAAACACTATACCCAGCACGACCCCCTACACTACACAAACACTACTGCACTACCCTAAACCCTAAAACACAACACCCAGCACGACCCCCTACACTACCCAAACACCACTGCCCTACCCTAAAACATGACCCCCTACACTACACAAACACCACTGCACTACCCTAAACCCTAAAACACTACCCCCCGCACGACCCCTACACGACACATGCACCACTGCACTACCCTAAACCCTAAAACACTACCCCCAGCACGACCCCCTATACTGCCCGAACACCACTGCACTGCCCTAAACCCTGAAACACCAGCCCCTGCATGACCCCCTACACTGCCCGAACAAAACTGCACTGCCCTAAACCCTGAAACACCACACCCAGCACGACCCCCTACACTGCCCGAACACAACTGCACTGCCCTAAACCCTGAAACACCACCCCCTTCATGACCCCCTACACTGCCCGAACAACACTGCACTGCCCTAAACCCTGTACCACCGCCCCCAGCACGACCCCCTACACTGCCCAAACACTACTGCAGTGCCCTAAACCCTGAAACACTACCCCCAGCAAGACACCCTACACTGCCCGAACACCACTGCACTGCCCTAAACCCTGAAACATCACCCCCAGCAAGAGCCCCTACACTGCCTGAACACCACTGCCCTAAACCCTGAAACACCACCACCAGCACGACCCCCTACACTGCCCGAACACCACTGCACTGCCCTAAACCCTGAAACATCACCCCCAGCAAGACCCCCTACACTGCCCGAACACCACTGCCCTAAACCCTGAAACACCACCCCCAGCAAGACCCCCTACACTGCCCAAACACCACTGCACTGCCCTAAACCCTGAAACACCACCCCCAGCACGACCCACTACACTGCCCAAACACCACTGATCTGCCCTAAACCCTGAAACACCAGCCCCAGCACGACCGAATACACTGCCCGAACACCACTGCACTGCCCTAAACCCTGAAACACCAGCCCCAGCACGACCCCCTACACTGCCCGAACACCACTGCACTGCCCTAAACCCTGAAACACCAGCCCCAGCACGACCCCCTACACTGCCCGAACACCACTGCACTGCCCTAAACCCTGAAACACCACCCCATGCACGACCCCCTACACTGCCCGAACACCACTGCACTGCCCTAAACCCTGAAACACCATCCCCAGCACGACCCCCTACACTGCACGAACACCACTGCACTTCCCTAAACCCTGAAACACTACCCCAGCAAGACCCCCTACACTGCCCGAACACCACTGCACTGCCCTAAACCCTGAAACATCACCCCCTGCAAGTCCCCCTACACTGCCCGAACACCACTGCCCTAAACCCTGAAACACCACCCCCAGCAAGACCCCCTACACTGCCCGAACACCACTGCACTGCCCTAAACCCTGAAACACCAGACTCAGCACGACCCCCTACACTGCCCGAACACCACTGCACTGCCCTAAACCCTGAAACACCACCCCCTGCACGACCCCCACACTGCCCGAACACCACTGCACTGACCTAAACCCTGAAACCCCCCCAGCACGACCCCCTACACTGCCCGAACACCACTGCACAGCCCTAAACCCTGAAACACCACCCCCTGCACGACCCCCTACACTGCCCGAACACTACTGCACTGCCCTAAACCGTGAAACACCACCCCCAGCACGACACCCTACACTGCACGAACACCACTGCACTGCCCTAAACCCTGAAACACTACCCCAGGCAAGACCCCCTACACTGCCCAAACACCACTGCCCTGCTCTAAACCCTGAAACACCAGCCCCAGCACAACCCCGTACACTGCTCAAACACCACTGCACTGCCCTAAACCCTGAAACACCAGCCCCAGCACGACCGCCTACACTGCCCGAAAACCACTGCACTGCCCTAAACCCTGAAACACCAGCCCCAGCACGACCCCCTACACTGCCCGAACTCCACTGCACTGCCCTAAACCCTGAAACACCAGCCCCAGCACGACCCCCTACACTGCCCGAACTCCGCTGCACTGCCCTAAACCCTGAAACACCAGCCCCAGCAAGACCCCCTACACTGCCCGAACACCAATGCACTGCCCTAAACCCTGAAACACCACTCCCAGCAAGACCCCCTACACTGCCCGAACACCACTGCACTAAACCCTGAAACACCACCCCCAGCAAGACCACCTACACTGGCCGAACACCACTGCACTGCCCTAAACCCTGAAACATCACCCCCTGCACGACCCCCTACACTGCCCAAACACCACTGCACTGCCCTAAACCCTGAAACACCACCCCCAGCACGACACCCTACACTGCCCGAACACCACTGCACTGCCCTAAACCCTGAAACACCACCCCCAGCACGACCCCCGTACACTGCCCGAACACCACTGCACTGCCCAAAACCCTGAAACACCACCCCCTTGCACGACCCCCTACACTGCCGTAACACCACTGCACTGCCCTAAACCCTGAAACACCACCCCCAGCACGACCCCCTACACTGCCCGAACACCACTGCACTGCCCTAAACCCTGAAACACCACCCCCAGCACGACCCCCTACACTGCCCGAACACCATTGCACTGCCCTAAACCCTGAAACACTACCCCCAGCAAGACCCCCTACACTGCCCGAACACCACTGCACTGAACTAAACCCTGAAACATCACCCCCAGCAAGACCCCCTACACTGCCTGAACACCACTGCCCTAAACCCTGAAAAACCACCCCCAGCAAGACCCCTACCCTGCCCGAACACCACTGCACTGCCCTAAACCCTGAAACACCACCCCCTACACTGCCCGAACACCACTGCACTGCCCTAAACCCTGAAACACCACCCCTGCACCACCCCCTACACTGCCCGAACACCACTGCACTGCCCTAAACCCTGAAACACCACCCCCAGCACGACCCCCTACACTGCCCGAACACCACTGCACTGCCCTAAACCCTGAAACACCACAATCCTGCACGACCCACTACACTGCCCGAACACCACTGCACTGCCCTAAACCCTGAAACACCACCTCCGCACGACCCTCTACACTGCCCAAACACCCCTGCACTGCCCAAAACCCTGAAACACCACCCCCAGCATGACCCCCTTTACTGCCCGAACACCACTGCAGTGCCCCAAACCCTGAAACACCACCCACAGCATGACCCCCTACACTGCCCGAACACCACTGCCCTAAACCCTGAAACACCACCCCAGCACGACCCCCTACACTACCCGAACACCACTGCACTGCCCTAAACCCTGAAACACCACCCCCTACTCGACCCCCTACACTGCCCGAACACCACTGCACTGCCCTAAACCCTGAAACACCACCCGCAGCACGACCCCCTACACTGCCCGAACACCACTGCACTGCACTGCCCTAAACCCTGAAACACCACCCCCTGCACGACCCCCTACACTGCCCGAACACCACTGCACTGCCCTAAACCCTGAAACACCACCCCCAGCACGACCCCCTACACTGCCCAAACACCACTGCACTGCCCTAAACCCTAAAACACCACCCCTAGCACGACCCCCTACACTGCCCGAACACCACTGCACTGCCCTAAACCCTAAAACACTACCCCCAGCATGACCCCCTACACTACCCGAACACCACTGCACTGCCCTAAACACTAAAATACTCCCCCAGCACGACCCCCTACACTACCCGAACACGACTGCACTGCCCTAAACCCTCAAACACTCCCCCAGCAAGACCCCCTACACTACCCGAACACCACTGCTCTGCCCTAAACCCTAAAACACTCCCCCAGCATGACCCCTACACTACCCGAACACCACTGCACTGCCCTAAACCCTAAAACACTCCCCCAGCACGACCCCCTACACTACCCAAACACCACTGCACTGCCCTAAACCCTAAACACTACCCCCACATGACCCCCTACACTACCCAAACACCAATGCACTACCCTAAACCCTAAAACACTATCCCCACGCACAACCCCTACACTACCCAAAGACCACTGCACTACCCTAAACCCTAAAACCCTACCCCCGCACGACTCCCTACACTACCCAAAGACCACTGCACTACCCTAAACCCTAAAACACGACCTCCTACACTACACAAGCACCACTGCACTACCCTAAACCCTAAGACACTACCCCCAGCATGACCCCCTACACTACACAAACACCACTGCACTACCCTAAACCCTAAAACACTACCCCCACACTACACAAACACCACTGCACTACCCTAAACCCTAAAAAACTACCCCAGCACAAACCCCTACACTACCCAAACACCACTGCACTACCCTAAACCCTAAAACACTACCCCCAGCAGTACCCCCTACACTACCCAAACACCACTGCACTACCCAAAACCTTAAAACACTCCCCCCAGCAGTACCCCCTACACTACCCAAACACCATTGCACTACCCTAAACCCTAAAACACTACCCCCAGCAGTACCCCCTACACTACCCAAACACCACTCCACTACCCTAAACCCTAAACCACTACCCCCAGCACGACCCCCTACACTACCCAAACACCACTCCACTACCCTAAACCCTACAACACTACCCCCAGCACGACCCCCTACACTACCCAAACACCACTGCACTACCCTAAACCCTAAAACACTCCCCCCAGCATGACTCCCTACACTACCCAAACACCACTGCACTACCCTAAACCCTAAAACACTACCTCCAGCACGACTCCCTTCACTACCTAAACACAACTGCACAATTTGTTACAGGCGTTGCAACGCAGGCCTGTGGTGCTTACTGGAAGTACCTGGTGGGCTAGTTGGGCCCCAGGGACCCTCAGGTTTGCACAGTGGTGAAGGGAGGGGGCGGGGCCTCAGGTGACAAGTGCGCAAACACACCCTGTGGTGCGTTTTAAGTTGGGGAATTAATTCCCCTTGAATCCTGAGGGACCCTGGGGGCCAACTAGCCCACCAGGTACCTTCAGTAAGCACAACAGAGTTGCGTTGCAGAGAGGTGAAAAAAGGTGCATGGCCTCGGAACGCCTCTCTGCAACTCAGCTCTGTGGTCCTAACTGTAGGTACCTGGGGGGCTAGTTGGGCCCCAGGGACCCTCAGGATTCAAGGGGACTTAATCCCTCAACTTAAAACACGCCACGGGCGCGTTTGCACACATGTCACCTCATTCCCCCCTCCCTTCACCACTGTGCAAACGAGCCCTGTAGCGCGTTTTAAGAGGTAGTTTTAATCCCCCTGCCCTATTATGTACTAGGGACTTACAGAGGAGGTCATGCTAATCACAGGGGTACCCCAACGCATAGTGTTCCCTAGTGTATGTAGGTGTTTTCACTGTATTCTAAGTGTCTTTTAGCATAGCACTGGCTCTGGTTAGTCAGAGTCAGTTACCACCAGTACCCGTCTGAAAAAGTTGTGGGCACAGGATGATTTTGCAACAAGGCCTCTTTCTGCTCCTCTGTTGGTTCTTTCTGAAAATCTTTTGCTTCTTCCTGCACTTTTCTTCGTCTTTGTGGACTTCTGTTGCTTCTTTCTGCATTTCTTTTGCTTCTTTCAGTGCGTTTTTTCTTCTTTCTTCACATGTCCTACCTCTGTAGGCATAGTTAGAAACTAGCATTTAAAAAACCTTTGAAATTCACTTAAAAATCATAGGTTTCAGGCACGTTATAGTTAGAAATTAGCATTTAAAAAACCTTTGAAATTCACTGAAAAAACCATAGGTTTCAGACACGTTATAGTTAGAAATTAGCATTTAAAAAACCTTACAAATTCACTGAAAAAACCATAGGTTTCAGGGACAGTTATAGTTAGTTGGACATTTCACTCGTACAAACCATAGAAATTCCCCGTTATAGTTAGTTCAGCAAACTATAACTCGCGCCCCCGCAATGCACTGCTGATGACGTCACATATTACATCACTCATGACATGGTCAGTGACATCACTGATGACATCACTGATGACATCTCAAATGACATCTCAAATTTTCGGCCGGGTCGGGCTGGGTGCGCGAACCCTGTCGAAAATATTTTTTTTAAAAGCGCGGGCTCCTGCGCTTCGCTTTTTAAAGCCCCCGGGTGGGCCAGGTCCTGGGGGAAATCCTTTATTCTGTAGTGGGGGCCCACGGGGGCCCTGCAGCCCCGGGCACCGCCACCTTCCCGGGGCTTTATAATTTATTCGCGGGGGCACACGGACCCCCCTCAGTCATGGGGACCGACACCTCCCTGGGGCTTTATTAAATAAGGGTGGGGGGCCTCGCGGGCCCCCCGAAGCCCCGGGACCGCCACCTCCCTGGGGCTTTATTAAAATACGATGGGGGGCCTCACGGGCCCCCCAAGCCCCGGGGACCGCCACCTCCCGGGGCTAAAATAAATGTGTGTGGGGGGGCTCGAGCCCCCCCACACTGCCCCGGGGTCCACCACCTCCCCGGGCACTGTTTATTTAAATGCGGGGGTCGGTTATGGACCCCCGGGGACCACCACCTCCCCGGGGCTTTAAACATGTGGGAGGGCCCTCCTGGTGCCCTTGATGGCCCTGGGGACCGCCACCCCCCAGGGCCGGCTCCTGCAATGTCCCGGGGTGCCCACCCCCGGGAAATTGCCGTTTGCTATGGCAGGGCGGGAGCACGGCTCCCGCCCTGTCATAGCAAACTCTGCTTTGGTTTTTGGACGCGAGAGCAGGAAACCTGCCACTGAGCATGTCATGAGTGATTTAATATGTGACGTCATCAGCAGTGCATTGCGGGGGCGCGAGTTATAGTTAGCTCTACTAACTATAACAGCCGAATTTCTCTGGTTTTGTACGAGTAAAATGTCCAACTAACTATAACGTCCCTGAAACCTATGGTTTTTTCACTGAATATATATATATATATATATATATATACATATATATATATATATATATATAACATTCTTAAACTTTTTAGAAACACTCAGTCACTGTATGATGTCATCAGTGATGTCATCAGTGATGTCATTTGAGATGTCATCAGTGATGTCATCAGTGATGTCACTGACCATGTCATGAGTGATGTAATATGTCCCTGCAGGGCGGCTTTGTTTTAGACAGGTATGGAGCCTCCTGTCATTCAAATCACCAACTCAAGAAATGTCAAAGCCCAGATCCGTGAAGAACCAGCTTTATTGAAATTCAAAGTGGCAGCATTTCCTTCTCTCTTTCCCTGACATGTTTCGGCTGCATTCAGCCTTGTTCACAGGTGAGCCAGATCATTTAAGAGCGCGTGGCTCGAAACGCGTCAGTCATTAAAGTTTTTCCTTTGTTTGAATATCCCGGAGTGCGGCTTCTTCCTTGGGAAGTGGCGCTGTGCGGCGTTCTGCAGCGTAAGGATCTTTGGGGATATATGTATATGTATATTATATATATATATATATATATATATATATATATATATATATATATATATATATATATATAACATTCTTAAACTTTTTAGAAACACTCAGTCACTGGATGATGTCATAAGTGATGTCATCAGTGATATAATTTGAGATGTCATGAGTGATGTCATGAGTGATGTCACTGACCATGTCATGAGTGATGTAATATGTCCCTGCAGGGCGGCTTCGTTTTAGACACGCATGGAGCCTCCTGTCATTCAAATCACCAACTGAAGAAATGTCAAAGCCCAGATCCGTGAAGAACCAGCTTTATTGAAATTCAAAGTGGCATCATTTCCTTCTCTCTTTCCCTGACATGTTTCGGCTACATTCAGCCTTGTACAGAGGTTAGCCAGATCATAGTGCATGATTTTGAACGCCCTTTATCCAAGTGCCCAAGTGACTCTAAGCAACAGCATACATTGTCCATAATGCACTTGCTGTGTAAATATGTTGTATGCACTGGCAATGTCAGTAAATATCAAGCTTAATAGCTTAATCAATCATTGCAATGCAGTTAATGTTATCCAAGTGCACTCAATTTCATTATCACGGACAGTCATGTATTGCACTGGAGGCTTCTTTTAATAATTGCAGTCTTGCTCAGTCTGCTGCCAAAAACATATTTAAAAGCTTGGGTAACTCCGAAATGACATATGAATATATATATATACTTATATATATATTCACTGAATAAACCATAGGTTTCAGGGACGTTATAGTTAGTTGGACATTTCACTCATACAAAACCATAGAAATTCCACCGTTATAGTTAATTGAGCTAACTATAACTAGCGCCCCGCAATGCACTGCTGATGATGTCACATATTACATCATTCTTGACATGGTCAGTGACATCACTGATGACATCCCTGATGACATCTCAAATGACATCACTGATGACATCATCCAGTGACTGTGTGTTTCTGTAAAGTTTAAATATGTTTTATATATATATTGGCCAAGTTGTATTGAAGAATGAGTGGGAGTATAAGTGTCTGGATGGAGGAGTTAGTAGGTGCGTGACTGACTGTATAAGTGAGTGATTAAATGTGTCTTACTGAATGCGTGGGTTAGTGACTAAACTGTGTGAATGTCTATATCAGTCTTCCTATTGCTGTGTAAGCTGCTGCATTGGTTGGTGAGTAGCTACATGAGTGTCAATATGGGTTATTGACTGGTTGCATGAGTATTTGTATGGGTGCCTTGAGTGTGTGTGTGGGTGGATGGGAGGTGTGTGACTGTGCATAGATGTGAGTGGTTGATTCACTGGGTGTATGGGTTCAAGAGTGCATGTGGAAACAGCTGTATGGGTGGGTGAGTGTGTATATGGGTGTGTTGGTGAGTGAATGGATATCTCAGTGCTACATGTCCAAGTAACTACATATGTAAAACACAGTGCATATGATAGTTGGAGTATATAAATGACTATACATGAGAGCCAGTGATTGTGAGAGTGGCTGTATGGATCAGTGTGTACTTGTATCAGTGATTGTATAAGAGAGTAAGTATATGTTAGTATCTGTATGAATAAGTGAGGTTGTGTGTGTATAACTGTATAGGTGAGTAAATAGAAGTGTGATTGATTCTTTGCATGACTGACTAGGTGTTTGAGTAACTCTGGATGAGTGGCGGTGTGTGAGTGTTTGTATAGGTGTATGAGTGCCTATAATAGTGTTGTATTGATGAGTTACTACATGTATGAGTGACTGTATGGGTGAATGAGTGGATATGTGTGTAGACCTATGAATCAGTGAGTGCGTACGTAGTAACTGGTATTGGTGTCTCTATTGTTTCGAAAATGGTAGTCTGTATTTTAGAGTGGGTGTATCAAAGGTTTTATTAAGGTATGAGGAGGTGCATCACATTTTCACGTGGATGATGTCATCCGAGATGTCATCAGTGATGTCATTGACCATGTCATGAATGATGTAATATGTGACGTCATCAGCAGTGCATTGCGGGGGCGCGAGTTATAGTTAGCTCAACTAACTATAACGGCGGAATTTCTATGGTTTTGTATGAGTGAAATGTCCAACTACTATAACGTCCCTGAAACCTATGTTTTTTTCAGTGAATTTCAAAGGTTTTTTAAATGCTAATTTGTAACTATAACGTCCCTGAAACCTATGGTTTTTTTCAGTGAATTTCAAAGGTTTTTTAAATGCTAATTTGTAACTATACACGTCCCTGAAACCTATGGTTTTTTCAGTGAATTTCAAAGGTTTTTTAAATGTTAATTTCTAACTATGCCTACAAAGGTAGGACATGTGAAGAAAGAGGAAGAAAAGCGCAGAAAGAAGCAAGACAAATGCTGAAAGAGTCAACAGAAGTTCAGAAAGACGAACAAAAGTGCAGGAAGAAGCAAGAGATGTGCAGAAAGAACCAACAGAGGAGCAGAAAGTCCTCCAGTGCTCCCAACTTTTTACTGACGGGTACTGGTGGTAACTGACTCTGACTAACCAGGACCGGAGCCAGTGCTATGCTAAAAGACACTTAGAATACAGTGAAAACACCTACATACACTAGGGAACACTATGCGTTGGGGTACCCCTGTGATTAGCATGACCTCCTCTGTATTTGCCATGAGTTAGTGCCTGGGTCATTGCATGAGTACATTGGTACTGAGTGGATGATTAGAGTACTGCAAGGAGAGTGCATGGTGAATTTATAAGTGCTTAGGTTTTGCCGGAGTGATTGGATAAGTACATGGTGCTCGCTGGGTGATTGGAGGATTGCATGGGTAGTGACAGGGCGATGGCTGGACTGCATGGGTACTGCTCAGGGTAGTGTAGCAGTGCATGAGTTAGTGCATGGGTCATTGCATGAGTGCATGGGTAGTGACTGGATGATTAGAGTGCTCCAAGGAGAGTGCATGGTGAATTTATAAGTGCTTGGGTTTTGGCGGACTGATTGCATAAGTACACACATGTCACATCAGGCCACGCCCCCTCCCTGCACCACTGTGCAAAC
Source organism: Calotriton arnoldi (assembly GCA_963921515.1). NCBI lineage: Eukaryota > Metazoa > Chordata > Amphibia > Caudata > Salamandridae > Calotriton > Calotriton arnoldi. Next base: position 26,409 of record CAWUFW010018012.1, read on the forward strand.
GCGCCCCCTGGAGCGTTGTAAATTGGTGGATTAAATCCCCTTCAGTCCTGAAGGTCCCTGGGGGCCAACTAGCCCACCAGCTACCTCCAGTAAGCGCCACAGAGCTGCGTTGCAGAGAGGTGTAAAAAGGGGCGTGGCCTCTCAACACCTCTCTGCAACGCAGATCCCTGGCACATACTGGAAGTACCTGGTGGGCTTGTTTGCCCCCAGGGACCCTCAGGAGTGAAGGGGACTTAACCCCCCAATTTACAATGTGCCTGGGGGTGCTTTGCACACTTGCTATGTCAGGCCCCACCCCCTCCCTTCACCACTGTGCAAACATGCCCCCTGGAGCGTTTTAAGTTGGGGGATTAATTCCCCTTGAGTCCTGATGGTCCCTGGGGGCCAACTAGCCCACCAGGTGCCTCCAGTAAGCGCCACAGAGCTGCATTGCAGAGAGGTGTAAAAAGGGGCGTGGCCTCTGAACACCTCTCTGCAACTTATTTTATGCGTTTTTATATTGCGCGGACTTTACCCGAAGGTGTCAGAGCACTTCACAATAGGAACAGTAACATTACATGAGGAGAGAATTACAAGTGAGCATAATACAAAAGCAAGCGTTACATTACATGAGGAAAAAGTGACTATTGTGCAAATAACAAAAACAAACAAGATACAAAAAGAGGTAGCAAATGATACGTTACAAGAGGAAAAAGTGACAAGTGTGCATGATGCATAAGATACAAAATACAAATAGAGGTATAATACTGCAATAAGTGCCAGTCACTCAGAACACACTGGGAAGGCACTTCAATAGGCATGGAGTACAGAATTTCCTATAGTGGAAGAACTTCCTTGAGGGAGTAGAGAGGGCGTGAATTAGGTTTGGAAGTGTCTTTGGAGAAGGAGAAATTTGAGGTCAGTTTTGAAGGACCGGGAAGAGGTGGTGGTCCGGAGCTGAGGCGGAAGTGAGTTCCAGATTCTCACTGCGTTGCCTGAAAAGGATTGGGCCATCGATCTTTCCTTTTTGAAAGTGGGAGGTTCAAGCAATAGGTTTTCCGCATTACATGATGGTCTAGAGCCTCCAGAGATTTTCAGTTTATTCGCCAAGTTTCGAGGAGAGGAGGAATGCAAGGCTTTGTGGGTGATACAGACAGTCTTGTAGATAGATCTTGCCTCGATGGGAAGCCAACAGAGGGAGGATAAAATGGGTGTGATGTGGTCGCTTCTTTTGGTCCCATATATGAAACGAGCTGCTGAATGGAGCACAGACTTCAGGGGGGACAGGTGGGATTTGGGGAGGCCAGTAAGAAGAGAATTGCAGTAGTCCAGTCTAGAGAGAACCAGCGATTGGACCAACGCAGCTCCCTGGCGCATACTGGAGGCACCTGGTGGGCTAGTTGGCCCCCAGGGCCCTCAGGATTCAAGGGGACTTAATCCCCCAACTTAAAAAGCACCACAGGGCGTGTTTGCACACTTGTCACATCAGGCAACGCCCCCTCCCTGCACCATTGTGCAAACGCACCCCCTGGTGCTGTGTAAATTGGGAGATTAAGTCCCCTTGAGTCCTCAGATTCCCTGGGGGCCAACTAGCCCACCAGCTACCTCCAGTAAGCACCACACAGCTGCGTTGCAGAGTGGTGTAAAAAGGGGGCGTGGCCTTGGACCACCTCTCTGCAACGCAGCTCCCTGGCGCTTACTGGAGGTACCTGGTGGGCTGGTTGACCCCCAGGGACCCTCAGGATTCAAGGGAACTTAATCCCCCACCTTAAAACGTGCCACAGGGCGTGTTTGCACACTTGTCACATCAGGCCACGCCCCCTCCCTGCACCACTGTGCAAACGCGTCCCCTGGAGTGTTGTAAATTGGGGGATTAAATCCCCTTGAGTCCTGAGGGTCCCTGGGGGCCAACTAGCCCACCAGCTACCTCCAGTAAGCACCACAGAGCTGCGTTGCAGAGAGGTGTAAAAAGGGGCATGGCCTCTCAACACCTCTCTGCAACGCAGCTCCCTGGCGCATACTGGAAGTACCTGGTGGGATAGTTCGCCCCCAGGGACCCTCAGGAGTGAAGGGGACTTAATCCCCCAATTTACAATGTGTCAGGGGGTGCGTTTGCACACTTGCTATGTCATGTCCCGCCCCCTCCCTTCACCACTGTGCAAACGCACCCCCTGGTGCGTTTTAAGTTGGGGGATTAATTCCCCTTGACTCCTGATGGTCCCTGGGGGCCAACTAGCCCACCAGGTACCTCCAGTAAGCGCCACAGAGCTGCATTACAGAGAGGTGTAAAAAGGGGCGTGGCCTCTGAACACCTTTCTGCAACGCAGCTCACTGGCGCATACTGGAGGTACCTGGTGGGCTAGCTGGCCCCCAGGGACCCTCAGGATTCAAGGGGACTTAATCCCCCAACTTAAAACGCGCCACAGGGCACGTTTGCACACTTGTCACATCAGACCACGCCCCCTCCGTGCACCACTGTGCAAACGCACCCCCTGGTGCATTGTAAACTGGGGGATTAAGTCCTCTTGAGTCCTGAGGGTCCCTGGGGGCCAACTAGCCCACCAGCTACCTCCAGTAAGTGCCACAGAGCTGCGTTGCAGAGTGGTGTAAAAAGGGGACGTGGCCTTGGACCACCTCTCTGCAACGCAGCTCCCTGGCGCATACTGGAGGTACCTGGTGGGCTAGTTGACCCCCAGGGACCCTCAGGATTCAAGGGGACTCAATCTTCCAACTTAAAACACGCCACAGGGCACTTGTCACATCAGGCCACGCCCCCTCCCTGCACCACTGTGCAAACGTGCCCCCTGGAGCGTTGTAAATTGGGGGATTACATCCCCTTGAGTCCTGAGGGTCCCTGGGGGCCAACTAGCCCACCAGCTACCTCCAGTAAGTGCCACAGACCTGCGTTGCAGAGAGGTGTAAAAAGGGGCGTGGCCTCTCAACACCTCTCTGCAACCCTGCTCCCTGGCGCATACTGGAGGTACCTGGTGGGCTAGTTCGCCCCCAGGGACCCTCAGGATTGAAGGGGACTTAATCCCCCAATTTACAATGTGCCACGGGGTGCGTTTGCACACTTGCTATGTCAGGCCCCGCCCCCTCCCTGCACCACTGTGCAAACTTGCCGAAATTACAAAAAAAATATTTTTGGGGCCCTGGGGGTCCTTCTGGGACCCCCTGAGCAGGCCTAGGGGGCCAGGGTGTTTCTACCCTGCCCCCTTCTCTTGTTTTATACCTTTGTTTCTCTGTTTTCTAGCGACTCGCTTCTACCGAGCCACAAGATGGCTGCCAACACTTCCTGGTTTGGAGTGTTGGCAGCCAATCACAGTGAAGCTCGTGCATCGGGACTTAGGCTCCGCCCAGATATTGAAACTTTTATTTTTCTAATTTATCAGCAGCTACTGAATGGATTTACACCATTTAAAAAAAAGGTCGCTTTCTGATCCAAGCACTACCTTTGTGCCAAATTTGGGGTAATTCCGTTCAGTAGTTTCGGCTGTAGCCTTGCACAAAGATTCCTATGGGAAATTGATTTTTTGACACTTATTTTTTAATTTCTCAAAAACTACTGAACGGATTTACACCATTTAAAAAAAAGGTCGCTTTCTGAACCAAGCTCTACCTTTCTGCCAAATTTGGGGTAATTCCGTTCAGCAGTTCGGGCTGTAGCACGTCGCAAAATGTCCTATGTAAATTAACATGGGGAAAACGTGTTTTGGGACCCCCCTTTTTTCTCAGCCCCCGCTTGACGAATCACCCCCAAACTTTCAGGATAGGAGCTGACCTGGATAGACTTTTTTTTTGTTGAGAATTTCACAAAAATTCATCAAACGACACCAAAGTTATTAGCAAATCAAAAAATGCTTTTCCTATGGAAACTAAGTTGTAACTATAACTACCTACTGGCGACCGCCAGTAGGTAATATATATATATATATACCAAGTTCGTTTCGTACCGCGAAATAATTGCACACTCAGGACACAATCCAAGTGAAGTTCAGGTAGTTTATTCCACTCTAACGCAACGCGTTTCGTCAGTTACTCCTTGCTCACACGTATAGAGACTCACAAACGGTCCGTGTCATATACCAGGAAGGAGTGCCACGAATATGCATAAACATCAAAAAAGGACTACCAAGCAGCGCGAAATGCCACAATCATGGTGGCCATCTTGGAATAAGCAACTTCGAGGTAAAATACATACATTGTGTACCAATTCTGCGTTTTCTCACTACGTACATGTGAATATTTATACATACATCATTACAATTCAGATATGCATGGTGGAATCAAATGATAAATCAATGAATACATTCATAAATAAAGTAAACATAACATAACTGATATTGGCAGCCATGATGGAACAGTACTTTCGTTGTAGTCATATACCAACTTGGGATGCCTGTAGTCATTCCGATGATTTTGAACTAATGCTACATAATGTATCAACATATGGCCTCTCCTGGTAACACCCGTGAAAAGAAAATGTACAAAATATATACATAAAGTGCAGTTACGTCTGTCTCCGTATTTAAGTGATCCTCAGTTTAGTCAGAAATACATAGACTGTGATAAAACAGTAACTCCTAAGTACTCATGATCGGGGAGAAAAACAGAGAACTAATACATGGCAAGTGCCACATTGAGTTTGAAACCCTGTTAGCTAAGTGGAGAAATGTGTGTGATGTACCTACTCAGGTTGACAAGTGTATGTACACAGGTAATAAAAGGATGTATCCTAATAATACTATTATACAATGAATTCACCACCTGACCAAGTTCCGGGCAAGTGCCGAAGGAGGTAACATATCAGTGTTAGTGAATATGTAGTCCATTATCCACACATGAGTGTAACAAACACTGTAATATCTGGTCACATAGTGGCTAGGACAGTGCCTATTCCGGTTGCTGACAGAATCATAATTGAAATTAGGAAACAGACAAAGATATTCAAACCAAAAATGAGTGCGCTTGACTGAAGTGATGTGACCTCGCCTTGTGCCTCTGGAAAAAAGGTTAGGGGACCCGTGACCGTGTACTACCTCCATAGTGTGGGCCCCTTCCTTTCCTCCTGTAGTGAAAAAGGGAAAAAAATGAAAATAGGTTAAAAACCGTCAGAAACATAATGTACATGACAATATATTACAGTTACTACATGTGCATAAAATTCCCTAGGAAGGCAGGGCAGATGACAGAGGGCAGAGAGCTAGTTACTTAGTACAAAGGTGTATTCGTAACTCTTCATCAAGGTTAAGTCCCCCTGGGCTCTTGGTCTGTAGATCAATAATGTATCTCGATTCGGTCTGTCTGAGTCTGAGTGGCCTGTCCCCTCCTCTAGGTGGTCTAGGAATATGTTCTAGAATAAAGAAGGTAAGCAGGGAGCTGTTGGAGAAGTGGTGTTGTTGGAAGTGGCGTGCCACTGGATATTGTTGGTCTTGATTAGTGATAGCCCTCATATGTTCAAGTATACGTGTTGTGGCTGGATGAATAGTACTCCCAATGTACTTGAGGTTGCACGGACATTCCAGGCAGTATATGACAAATGGAGTTCCACATGTGAGGAATTGGTTTATCTGTTTCTTTCTGTCATCCACAGTGGTAAACTCCTTCCGCATGCAGCTGTTCTTACAGGCCCTACAATGCCTGCACGGAAAGAACCCTCTCAACCCTTGGTCTTTAATGGTGTTGTAAGGAGTGATATCACTGTGGACCAGTTTGTCTCTAAGGCTAACACCCTTTCTGTATGTGATACTCGGCCTGTCATTGATGAGGGGACCAATGTTTGGGTCACTTTTGAGGATATCCCAGTGTCTTGTGATGATGTGTCTGATGTTACTAGCATTCCTATTGTATGTGAGGATGATTCTTGTGTTACTCTCCTGGTCTTTGGTTATCGTGGTATTGTCTGATCTAGTGTAAAGTGTGTCCTTGCATTCAACCTGTTCTACTTGCTTGATAGCTTTGTTGAGAACCCATTTTGGGTATCCCCTCTCCCTGAATCTTGTAATCATGGTAGATCTTTCCTCTTTGTATGCAGTGTCTGAGCTACAATTCCGTTTGGCCCTAAGTACTTCCCCATATGGTATGGTCCATTTAAGTGGATCAGGGTGGCTGCTAAGGGCATGTAGCAAGGTGTTACCTGCTGTTTCTTTGCGGAAGAGTTTAGTTTGTAATGTGTTTCCAATGACCTCAATTTTGGTATCCAGAAATTCCACTGATGTTTTACTGAGTGTATTTGTAAGGCTGATGTTATACGTGTTGGTGTTTAGTTTGTTGATGAATTTTTTGGCTTCGGTCTCTTCTCCCTTCCACACCACAAAAATATCATCAATATAGCGTAACCATAGTACCACCAGCTCTGTTTCTGGAAAGTTAGAATTATCCATAAAGATTTCTTTTTCCCATTTGCCCATGAAAAGGTTCGCAAAACTGGGGGCAAAACAGGTCCCCATCGCCATCCCTGTAATTTGCTTGTAGAGTGTGCCATCAAATAGGAAGATGTTATTAGTGAGACAAATTTCTATCATCTCTAACAACATGGTTGTGTGGGCCTTAAACCTGATGTGTCTGGTTTGTAAGAATTGTTTACATGCCTCTATGCCTTGGTTGGGTTCAATTATAGTGTAGAGCGAATTCACATCAAGTGTGATAAGGAGAAAATCCTATTCCCAGTGTAAACCCTCTACTTTCCCCAAAAAATCTTTGGTATTTCTTACATGGGAAGGGAGGTTGCTTACAAAGTCCCGTAGGAAATGATCCACATATTTTGAGATATTTTCAGTGGCACTACCTTTAGATGATACAATTGGCCTACCAGGTGGATTATTTTTGTCTTTATGTATCTTCGGTAGAAGGTACATCACTGGGAGAATGGGATAATCCCGTTTAAGAAAGCAAAATTCCTCCCATTCGAGTATGCCCATATGTTTCCAGTTAGTCAGTTTATCCCAAATGGCCTCCACACTACTAGAGTAAACATCTCTCTGGACCACAGTGTAAAAGCTAGTGTCTGTCAATTGGCGCAAGGCTTCAGCAACATATTTGTCTCTACTCAAAATGACCACATTCCCACCCTTTTCCGCAGGGCGGATGACAATACTTTGGTCTTCAGCCAAAGCTGCAAGTGCTTGCCTTTGTGTGAGAGTAAGATTATGTGCTGGTTGTTCTCTGAACCATCTTTTGTGTCTAAATTTGATCAAGTTCATATTGACAACTTCATGGAATGTGTCTATACTGTCATGTCCAAGTGGGGGATAGAATGTAGAGCGTGGTCTAAATTTGGTTTGGGCCGTCTTATCGTATGATATATCAAGGTCAGATAAAACATTCTCAATCATACTCTCATTCAATACATCACTCTCATTGATTTCTAGTTGGAGTAATGTCACCAGTGTATCAATGTCACTGATATTGAGATCAATGTTAGTGTCTCTATGTTCACCCATCAGCACATCACGATTCCTAGTAGGTTTAAGTAGGTGCCATTTCTTAAGTTTCAGCTTACGGATGAATTTGAAGAGATCTATCCGTGTCTCGGGATAGTTAAATGTCATGGAAGGGCAAAAAGAAAGTCCTAGGCAAAGGATACTTTTTTCGATGTCACTAATGTATCTGTCTGATAAATTCAGTATAGTTTTATTCACCATTTCCGCGTCCATCATTCTGTTGTAGCGGAGCTGTCTTGCTGTTGTCCCATGCGCCCCCGACCTCTGCCTCTTCTTCCACCTCTGTTTGACTCTTTTTCATCTTTCTTTGTTATGCCTCTTCCTCGACCACTTTGACCCCTGGGCTTCGCTGTTGGTGTCCCCCTGGGCGTTTGACGGCTCCGGCGTAAGTGTCTGTACTCGTCTAAAAAAGTAACAGGTCGAGAGCCCTGTTCCCTTTACGACGATTCATTCCTTGAGGCGATGGAGTTGTCGGTTTCATTGCGACTTATCGATGTTTCTACCGATACTGAAATTTCTGATATTCTGGTAGACTGACCTCCACTTGGCATTTGGTTTTTGTAAATGTGGTCATACTTCCTGCTGAATGTCAGTATATGTCCATGTTCGTAATCTTCACAGTCTCTGTGAAGTTTCCATTGTTTCCTTTCCTTAATTTCCTCCTCATGTTTTTGTAGTGTTTTTTTCATGTCTTGCAGTTCCTTGTTTAGTACAGCTCGTCCCATGCAACTTTCAAGATCCTCTTTCATTTTTCTGATTTTCAACAACAATGTCTCTCTGTCGCTCAAAGCGTATTTTACAAGGATCTCCAGCATCCTTCTAGAGCTTACTGCTGAATTTTCAGCCCATTAATCAAGCATTTTAGGGTTGGGCTTTTCGTATGACGGAATGGTGTAAATCCGCAGGCCTCTGGGAACCATACCCTTGTCAATGTAATCTTGCAAGGATATGGCTTCCCACCATTTAGAGACTTCCGACTTGCTCATTTTTTCAAGTTTTTTTAGTTTTTCTGCACTGCTGGTATCCTTGTTCGCACTCAATGGTGTTTTGACATTGATCCCAGGTGCTCGCGCAAACAGCGTTTGCGCTGCTGCCCTCCTTTCCGTGTCTTCCTCCATGTGGCGAAATACTTAACAGTAATGGTTAACGTCCCTGAACTGATTTTGATAACGTAGGGAAAGTGTCCACCTGATAGAATATCAGGTTCCTCCTCCCGCTGGATGAATGACTTCGATAATCCCTTTACAACAGTTCCATTGGGGTGAATCGGAAATTTTCTAACCCCTAGAGAGTGAGTTACGACTAAGGCCCGACTCTCGAAAACAGGAAAATGAACGTGCGGTCTGCACCACCCATCCAACCCTCTTCCCAAACAGCCAGACCCGTCCCCTCACCTCTGGGATATGATGCGTAGATAGATGGCAGTCCCTATTCACTGCAGAAAATCTCCTCGTTGCAGCGGCCGGTCCCGTTGAGTCTCGATCCTAGATACGAACAGCCAACACTCCTAAACAAGACCGGAACCGATGGGAGGTGGTGCACGCACCGGGGGAGTACCCGGTAATTCCAAATAACCAAGTTTGTTTCGTACCACGAAATAGGTGCACTCTCAGGACACAATCCAAGTGAAGTTCAGGTAGTTTATTCCGCTCTAACGCAACGCGTTTCGGCAGTTACGCCTTGCTCACACGTATAGAGACTCACAAACAGTCTGTGTCATATACCAGGAAGGAGTGCCACGAATATGCATAAACATCAAAAAAGAACTACCAAGCAGCGTGAAATGCCACAATCATTGTGGCCATCTTGGAATGAGCAACTTCGAGGTAAAATACCTACATTGTGTACCAATTCTGCGTTTTCTCGCTACGTACATGTGAATATTTATACATACGTCATTACAATTCAGATATGCATGGTGGAATCAAATGATAAATCAATGAATACATTCCTAAATAAAGTAAACATAACATAACTGATATTGGCGGCCATGATGGAACAGTACATTCGTTGTAGTCATATACCAATTTGGGATGCCTATAGTCATTCCGATGATTTTGAACTAATGCTACATAATGTATCAACATATGGCCTCTCCTGGTAACACCCGTGAAAAGAAAGTGTACAAAATATATACATAAAGTGCAGTTACGTCTGTCTCCGTATTTAAGTGATCCTCAGTGTAGTTAGAAGTACATAGACGGTGATAAAACAGTAACTCCTAAGTACTCATGATCGGGGAGAAAAACAGAGAACTAATACATAAATCCTAGACCACCTAGAGGAGGGGACAGGCCACTCAGACTCAGACAGACCGAATCAAGATACATTATTGATCTACAGACCAGGAGCCCAGGGGGACTTCACTTAACCTTGATGAAGAGTTACGAATACACCTTTATACTAAGTAACTAGCTTTCTGCCCTCTGTCATCTGTCCTGTCTTCCTAGGGAATTTTATGCACATGTAGTAACTGTAATATATTGTCATGTACATTATGTTTCTGACGGTTTTTAACCTATTTTCATTTTTTTCCCTTTTTCACTACAGAAGGAAAGGAAGGGGCCCACACTACGGAGGTAGTACACGGTCACGGGTCCCCTAACCTTTTTTCCAGAGGCACAAGGCGAGGTCACATCATTTCAGTCAAGCACACTCATTTTTGGTTTGAATATCTTTGTCTGTTTCCTAATTTCAATTATGATTCTGTCTGCAACCGGAATAGGCACTGTCCTAGCCACTATGTGACCAGATATTACAGTGTTTGTTACACTCATGTGTGGATAATGGACTACATATTCACTAACACTGATATGTTACCTCCTTGGGCACTTGCCCGGAACTTGGTCAGGTGGTGAATTCATTGTATAATAGTATTATTAGGATGCGTCCTTTTATTACCTGTGTACATACACTTGTCAACCTGAGTAGGTACATCACACACATTTCTCCACTTAGCTAACGGGGTTTCAAACTCAATCTGGCACTTGCCATGTATTAGTTCTCTGTTTTTCTCCCCGATCATGAGTACTTAGGAGTTACTGTTTTATCACAGTCTATGTATTTCTGACTAAACTGAGGATCACTTAAATACGGAGACAGACGTAACTGCACTTTATGTATATATTTTGTACACTTTCTTTTCACGGGTGTTACCAGGAGAGGCCATATGTTGATACATTATGTAGCATTAGTTCAAAATCATCGGAATGACTACAGGCATCCCAAGTTGGTATATGACTACAACGAATATACTGTTCCATCATGGCCGCCAATATCAGTTATGTTATGTTTACTTTATTTCGGAATGTACTCATTAATTTATCATTTGATTCCACCATGCATATCTGAATTGTAATGACATATGTATAAATATTCACCTATACGTAGCGAGAAAATGCATAATTGGTACACAATGTAGGTATGTTACCCCGAAGTTGCTTATTCCAAGATGGCCACAATGATTGTGGCATTTCGCGCTGCTTGGTAGTCCTTTTTTGATGTTTATGCATATTCATGGCACTCCTTCCTGGTATATGACACGGACTGTTTGTGAGTCTCTATACGTGTGAGCAAGGCGTAACTGCCGAAACGCATTGAGTTAGAGCGGAATAAACTACCTGAACTTCACTTGGATTGTGTCCTGAGAATGCACTTATTTCGCGGTATGAAACGAACTTGGTTATTTGGAATTTCCGGGTACTCCCCCGGTGAGTGCACCACCTCCCATGGGTTCCGGTCTTGTTTAGGAGTGTTGGCTGTTCATATATATATATATATATTCACTGAAAAAACCATAGGTTTTAGGGACAGTTATAGTTAGTTGGACATTGCACTCGTACAAAACCCGTGAAATTCCCCCGTTATAGTTAGTTCAGCTAACTATAACTCGTGCCCCCGCAATGCACTGCTGATGACATCACATATTACATCACTCATGACATGGTCAGTGACATCACTGATGACATCACTGATGACATCTCAAATGACATCACTGATGACATCATCCATTGACTGTGTGTTTCTGTAAAGTTTAAATATTTTTAATATATATAGGGAAAGGCGTATTGAAGAATGAGTGGGTGTATAAGTGTCTGTATGGATGATTTAGTAGGTGCGTGACTAACTCTATAAGTGAGTGATTAAACGTATCTTACTGAATGCAAGGGTTAGTGACTAAACTGGGTGAATGTCTGTATCCGTCTGTCTATTGCTGTGTAAGTGGCTGCATGGGTTTGTGAATAGCTACATGAGTGTCTATGAGCTGGTGTGTGTATAACTGTATAGGTGAGTAAATGGCAGTGTGATTAATTATTTGCATGACTGACTAGGTGTGTGAGTACCTCTATGGATGAGTGGCGGTGTGTAAGTGTCTATGTAGGTGTATGAGTGCATATGATAGTCCTGTACTGAGTGACCGTAAGTATGAGTGACTGTACAGGTGAGTGAGTGGATGTGTGTGTAGACCTAAGAATCAGTGAGTGGGTATGTAGTTATTGGTGTTGGAGTGTCTATGGTTTTGAGAATGGCAGTCTGTAATTTAGAGTGGGTGTATCAAAAGTTATATTAGGGTGTGAGAAGATGCATGAAATTATCACATGGATGATGTCATCAGTGATGCCATTTGAGATGTCATCAGTGATGTCACTGACCATGTCATGAGTGATGTAATATGTGACGTCATCAGCAGTGCATTGCGGGGGCGCGAGTTATAGTTAGCTGAACTAACTATAACGGGGGAATTTCACGGGTTTTCTACGAGTGCAATGTCCAACTAACTATAACTGTCCCTAAAACCTATGGTTTTTTCAGTGAATTTGTAAGGTTTTTTAAATGCTAATTTCTAACTATAACGTGCCTGAAACCTATGGTTTTTTCAGTGAATTTCAATGGTTTTTTAAATGCTAATTTCTAACTATAACGTGCCTGAAACCTATGGTTTTTTTCAGTGAATTTCAAAGGTTTTTTAAATGCTAATTCCTAACTGTAACGTGCCTCAAACCTATGGTTTTTTTCAATGAATTTCAACGTTTTTGTAAATGACAATTTTTAAATGTATTAATTGTTATATTTATTTTTTTGATACTGAGTTACTACATTTTTTTAAACTATTTATTTTTAGATATTTTAATTTTTAAATTACATTATAATTACATTATACATTACATTACAAAATATACTTTCTCAGAATGAATTACTTTAGTTAAAATACTATGCAAATAGGCAATAGACTTTTAAGTACAGTAGTTACAGTTGTTGCAATGGGCAACACAATTTCAAACACAATGCAACATTGAGCTCAATGTGAATTTCTAGTTAAATGCAATTAGGTACTTTATGGATTACTTTTCTAACCACAGGACTGGATCCTAGATTCAGTCCTGGGACATCTCATGTAAACAGTTGAGTAAAAGCGTTTTGGTTACAGTAGTGATTTTTAAGGAATATTATTGTATTTTAAAAGTTGACACTTAGAAACTTTTTCAAATAGAATCACCAATGTTATCCTTTGGGATGAAATTCACTTAGCAGGTAAGTAGTGTTATCGTTACTTTTTGTTACTCAGTGGTGGATCCTGGATCCAGCACTGATGCATCTCCTGTAAGCAGTTGAAAGAATGCGTTTAAGTCATACAGGCGATTTTTAAGGAATATTTGTAGTTTGTAAAAATCGACACTTCGAAACTTTTCTGCTGAAAACCAGACAATGGATTCCTATGGAAGGAAATTCAAGTTACTGGTAAGTACGGTTTGAATTACTTTTCAGGATCAGTACTGGGCTCAAAGATGCAGCACTGAGGTCTCTCCTGATAACAGGTGAGTAAATCGGAATTCGTAGTTCGGCTGAATTTAGAGGAATATTATAAAGTTCCAAAACTCCACACTTAGAAGAATTTCCAAGTGAAACCAGTCAATGTTAGCCTATGGAAGGAAATTCAAGTTACTGGTAAGTACGGCTAGAATTACTTTTCAGGATCTGTACTGGGTTCAGAGATGCAGCACTGAGGTCTCTCCTGATAACAGGTGAGTAAATCGGAATTCGTAGTTTGGCTGATTTTAGAGGAATATTATAAAGTTCCAAAACTCCACACATAGAAGAATTTCCAAGTGAAACCAGTCAATGTTAGTCTATGGAAGGAAATTCAAGTTACTGCTAAGTACGGTTAGAATTACTTTTCAGGATCTGTACTGGGCTCAAAGATGCAGCACTGAGGTCTCTCCTGATAACAGGTGAGTAAATCGAGATTCGTAGTTCGGCTGATTTTAGAGGAATATTTGCACAATGGTGAAGGAAGGGGGTGGGGCCTGAGGTGACATGTCTGCAAACACGCCCTGTGGCGCGTTTTAAGTTGGAGAATTAATTCCTCCTCAATCCCGAGGGTCCCTAGGGGCCAACTAGCCCACCAGATACCTCCAGTATGCGCCAGAGAGCTGCGTTGCAGAGAGGTGTTCAGAGGCCACGCCCTTTTTGCACCTCTCTGCAACGCAGCTCTGTGGCGCTTCTGGACATACCTGGTGGGCTAGTTGGCACCCAGGGACCCTCAGGATTGAAGGGGATTTAATTCCCCATCTTAAAAAGCGCCACAGGGCCTGTTTGCACACATATCACCTGAAGCCCCGCCCCCTCCATTCACCACTGTGCAAACGCGCCCCGTGGCACGTTTTAAGTTGGGGGATTAAGTCCCCTTGAATCCTGAGGGTCCCTGGAGTCCAACTAGCCCACCAGGTCCAAAAAGCGCCACAGAGCTGCGTTCCAGAGAGGTGTAAAAAGGGGCGTGGCCTCTGTACACCTCTCTGCAACGCAGCCCCCTGGTGCATACTGGAGGTTCCTGGTGGGCTAGTTGGCCCCCAGGGACCACCAGTATTCAAGGGGGTGCGTTTGCAGAGTGCTGCAAGCATAGGGGCGTGGCCTCCGGCGCGATGCCGGTCTTTTTTTATTCATTTTTTTAAGAAGGGGGGCTGTGTGGCCCCCCTTCTTTTTCTAATCTATTGGCCCTGGGGACCCCCCCAGGGCCTGCCCCCTAATTATTATTATTATTTTTTTTATTTTGGAAGGGGGACGCGTGGCCCCCCTCCCGAGGCCTTAATCGGCCCCGGGGCCCCATCCCCCGGGGCATGGCCTTCTTTTATTTTTTAAATAAAGCTTATGGAGGGGGGCTGCGTTGCCCCCCTCCTCAGGCCACTTATGGCCCCGGGGACCCCATCCCCCGGGGCCTGGCCACTCGTTGGGGACCGTGGGGGGGTCCCCAATCCCCGCACGGTCCCGCCGGCTCCCCGGGTCCTGCGGGAGCCGGCATTGCTTTTCCATAAGGGGAGCTGCTGACATGCAGCTCCCCTTATGGAAAGCAACTCTGCTAGCTTCATTGAAGCGAGAGCAGGTTTCCCTTCTCTCGCTTCAATGAAGGCAAAGCAAGTTTGCAATCACAGGACGGGAGCCGCGAGGCTCCCGTCCTTTGATTGCGAACTACAGTGTCCCGGGGGTAGGCACCCCGGGACACTGCAGGAGCCGGCCCTGGGGGGTGGTGGTCCCCAGGGCCATCAAGGGCTCCAGGAGGGGGGCCATGCGGCCCCCCTCCCCACTTCTACATAGCCCTGGGGAGGTGGTGGTCCCCGGGGCTTCGGGGGTCCGAAACGGACCCCCACATGTATTTTCTTAGTGCCCCGGGGAGGTGGCGGTCCCCGGGGCATGTGGGAGGGCAGGAGCCCCCCCACACAGGTCATTCTTTTTTAAAAAAGGAAGCCCCGGGGAGGTGGCGGTCCCCGGGGCTGCGGGAGGGCGGAGAGCCCTCCCGCACCATTTTTTTAAAAAGCCCTGGGGGTGGTGGTCCCCAGGGCTTGGGGGGCCTTAGAGGGCCCCCACATAAAATTAAAACCAACCCTCGCATGCCCCCGGAACTTGGCCCACACGGGGGCAAATTAGCATCGAAGCGCGGGAGACAGCGCTTCGATTTTTTTTTATCGGCGGGATCCGCGCACCCTAAGCGCATCCCGCTGATTTAAAAAAAAAAAAAATGATTTTTTCTGCCCAGGGGGACCTTGTGGGACCCCCTGAGCAGACCTAGGGGGTCAGGGTGTTTCTACCCTGCCCCCTTTGTGCATTTTGCGCACTTGTTTCTTGTACCTCGGTTCTACCGAGGGACAAAATGGCTGCCAACACTTCCTGATTTGGAGTGTTGACAGCCACTTGAAAGCCAATTAGCATGCAGCTCGTGATCGGGAGGGTGCGCTCAGGGTGCGCGAATCCGACGCGGCCATAGATATATATGTGATTTTCCTTTTGATTTTCTCAGCAACTACTGAACGGATTTACACCATTTAACAAAAAGGGTTCTTTCTGAACCAAGAACTACCTCTTTGCCAAATTTGGTGTAATTCCGTTCAGCAGTTCGGGCTGTGGCCGTGGCTAAAGTTTCCTATGGGAAAATGAATGGGGAAAACACGTTTTGGGACCCCCCTTTTTTCTCAGCCCCCGTTTGACGAATCACCTCGAAACTTTCCGGGTAGGAGCGGACCGGAGCGGGCCATAAAGTTTGAAAATTTCGCGAAGATTTGTCAACCGACGCAAGAGTTATTTCAAATAGAATGTTGCGGATTTCCTATGGAAAATAGGTCCTAACTATAACTATGTACTGGCGACCGCCAGTAGATAATATATATATATATACATATATATATATATATATATATATATATATATATATATATATATATATATATCAGTTCCAACGCTGATATCTCTATCCAAAAAGCAGCATACCGTGGACCAACATTGTTGCAAAGTGGTAGTTTTATTTCAGAAAAGGCTTTGACAAACTCAACGCGTTTCGGGAAAAAAACCCTTGTTCACGAGTGACCATGTCAGTGTTGTGATTGCTTAAATAAACAAATCATGTGGTGCAAAAAACATAGTGAAAAGACTTAGCGAGTTACTTCACTCGTACCACAGATAAATGACACTTTCTGGTACTGCAAAATCATTAAACAATCACAATGTTTACAAATAGATGTCGACTTTTGCGATGTTATTGTTTCTGTATTTTAGTGTTGCAGTGCGTGAAGGGGTGATCCTCAATTATTCAAACGAAACTTTATTGTTCAATTGCCCCGTTTACCACTCGGCCCTTCCTGTGAAGGCGGTCGCTTGACCTGGAATGTATTTAACATATTCGTTTAGAGTTGAAGAGTCAACTAATGCCGAACAGCCTTCGCTGTATAAAACTAATGAGACACAAATTCTGCCCAAGTGGGCTTTCTAATGTATTCCCGCAATTCGAGTTTCGAGGTTCCCACCCCAGTGGGCATCATTTTCAAAAACCCTCTCACTGTGTAATAGTACCAAAGTTTTCAAATACACATTTCGATATTCAAGTCTATAGCGACCTATAGACTTAGTCAGAATTAACGGAAATACCAATTAACATCTCAAAATAACTTAATCTTTAGAAAATGGTCAGATGGCAATAAATACTGGCATCGGGGAAATAAACATTGCTTCATAGTCTTCTTTTTCCGCACTGCAGTTTACATGTTATCTAAACAGAACAGAAAGCATTTGTGTCACTATCACACATAAAAATTAAAGGAAACAATAAATTTGGCACAGACAAAAGTATATACACATGGCTGCAAGGCATCTTACTAAAATGTTACCAATAAAACCAATTGGATCATTCAAAAATATACTCAACCCAATGATACTTGAGTATTAATTCGGATACAGAGACAATTAAATAAAATAACAAAATGTTCTTAAACATCTGCTAATGTTGTTCAAAATTAAAACCACAATGATCCGATTGTAGAACCTATGCATACTCTTAAAAGCAACATTTGTAACCCATAAATCAAATTAACCCAAGTGTATTGACAATTCATCATCACAGTTGTGTCCTACCGGTGCCATCGTTTGGTACTGAATAATGATCCTCGATTCGAGGCGTCTAAGGTCTTGTCCCCGATTGCCTCCTCTCACATTGATACCAATTGTGTCCAATACACAAAAGGTTAACAACTTGTCATTTTGATTGTGGAATTTCTGGAAATGTCTCATCACTGGGTATTGGTTGTCCGCATTTCTTATAGCTCTCAAATGTTCCAACACATGTTTTTTTGCTTTATGTAATGTGCTACCTATATATGTTTTTTCGCACGGACATTTGAGAGCATATACAAAGTGGTCTGTATTGCATGAGAGATGTTTGTCAATAACAAAAGGTTTACAAGTTGGCGACAGTTTGCACTCTTTTCAGTTTTTACTGTACTTACATGCCTTGCAATTTTGGCATGTAAAGAAACCTCTTATCTCTGATATTTTGGTGAAAGATCGTTCTAGGGATCTGCATAGTGTGGCTTTGAGGGATTTAGCCTTTCTATAGGTTATTTGCGGGTAAGCTTTGACTTGATTCATTCAATCTTTGTCAGTGCTTAACACTAGCCAGAATTTTTCAAGGCTTTTTCTCACTTGTTTTGCTTTTGTCTATTAAAAGTGGTAATGAACCATTATAAACCATTATAAAATATATATATATATATATATATATATATATATATATATTTATATATATATATATATATTTACCTCATACTTACATGTAAAACACATATGCCTTTACCATTCATGCCTTTACAACTAAATTCGTTGCAAAGCCATGCATGGTAAAAGCATATGCGTTGTAATGACATGCGTTGTGATCGCATGCGATGTAATACCACTTGCGTTGTAATGGCTTGCTATGTAATAGCATGCATTGTAACCGATTTGTTGTAATGGCTGTTTCCCAATTTAAACGAGTCTCCATCCCTGATATACAGTGCTAACAAGAATTCACAGATCTCCCTTTTCAAATATTATATCTCTATGTCATTCCCTCCCCCTCCTTTGCTCTCCCTTCTTTTCCTTTTTCAGACCCTAGCAGGCATCTGTCTCAGGCATTATTTGTCTTGTCCTGAAGATGATCCCAGAATTGCGCTAAAGGCATCGAAACATCGTCGACCTCGTACTCTGACACGAACTCAAACCACTTATTATGTTGTGCCTAAGTACTCTAAAGGAATTTATGCTGGCCTAACTGATGTACTTTTTGGCCACGCTTCTTCTAAATGTTGTACATGTTCTCACTTTTATGTAACCCTGGGTGTAAAACTCCGCTCCACTCGCAGAGTTTTGGCAACTCTGCGTTCTGCGTTGAACGTGGAGTTGCTCACAAACTCCGCAAAGGAGCAGGTTTTTTTTTGTGTTTGCGTGCCCAAAATGCATTTTTGTGCACGTAGGAGCGACTTACCGGGTGCCTGCGATCGCTGATAAACTTTCCTGAGCCGTTCGCGAGTGCCACCAGATTTGCTAGGCGGCCGCATGGTTCTGCGAGAGTTTGCGATCACGAACACGTAATTCGAGCGCACCATCGGACTTCCGGCGACAGTTTTGTGAAGAACGCGATCCTTAACGCACAGAATCTACCGCGTCTGCAATCTGGAGAAGGTTCTCTTCCTGAGCAGCTTCAAAACCTTCTCGAAATGAGAAATGGATTAAAAAAACTCCTCAAATTGCCATTTGGCTGTCTTTTTTGTGCAAGGAGTCCTTTTTCTTTTTTTACTTTTTTTATCAAGAGGAAGGAAGTGCTCCAGAGTCTTCAACTTCCTGTTCCTGTCCAGCAGGCTCCTCCCAGTACTTTGTCCATCTCCTGGTCACTTTTCAATTGGATTTGGAGCTGGAAGGATCACTCTTTGTGTCTGCTGCATCATATATCATTGGATTTGAGGACATTGAATTTGAGATTTCACAAGTAAGCTGGAAAATTAGTGTTATTTGTTTGATTCAGGCCATGCACCTAGATTTATTTGTACTTTTCATTGTTTTTTTTTAATTTATTGTGGTGGGTGGCATGTAGATTCAGTAGGGGCCTAGTTGTTTCTTTGTAAGTAATTTTTCTTCTTTTATAAAGGAAACACGTTGCACAGTTCACCATATTTTTTCCCATGTTTTGAAAACAATTTGCAATATTTATTTAATTCACTATGTAGCCCAGTAGTCTGCCAAAAATAAGCCTTTCTCAGCCAGCAGGCCCAGAGCTACTCATGGGTGCATCATACAACTGTTTCTGTGGTGTCTGTTGAATTTAAAGTTTACTAACATCATTTTGGCCATGGATGGCAATGGATTAAAAATACAAAATGTGTTTTTTTGTGGTATTTCACCTTTTTTCTTTCATGTGTGTTAAACTAAATTGCTTTGTTGGATGTATGTGGTTGTAATTTGCAAACCTTTTTAGCTCTGGGGATTTTCATTTTCGGCATTTTTGCACTAAAGATGTGTTGTTTAGCATGCCTCTGTTATCAGGCCAGTGTGTGAGTGTGTTTGTAATAGTGGGCCATTTTTTCCCTTGGCTGAGCCCCCCCTCTGTGTCCATATAGGCCTGCTTGAGTTCATTGTTTTCCCAGGTCTCCTGCTTGTTGTTCTTGTGACCCTGTGGCTGGCGGCCATTTTGTGGAGGCAGTTAGTGTGCTTTTGCCATAGGCCTGCATGTCTTTCCTTTGTTCCTCTTGGCTTATTGCTTTTTGTTGTGGAAGCCTGGCCATCTTGCTGGCGGCCATTTGGTAAAGGCAGCCACTGTGCTTTTGCCATAGGCCTGCATTGACTGTCTTCCCTTTATAGGTATATTGCTAGTTGTTGTGGCCTGGCCATGTGGCGGGTGGACATTTTGTGAAGGCAGCCAGTGTGCTATTGCCATAGGCCTGCATTGTCTTCCCTTTGTAGGCTTATTATTGCTTGTTGCTGTGGCCTGGCTGTGTGGCTGGCGGCCATTTTGTGAAGGCAGCCAGTGTGCTTTTGCCATAGGCCTGCATTGCATTCCCTTTGTAGGCTTATTATTGCTTGTTGTTGTGGCCTGGCCATGTGGCTGGCGGCCATTTTGTGAAGGCAGCCAGTGTGCTTCTGTCATAGGCCTGCATGACTTCTTTGTGGTGGCCATTTCTTCTTGCTGGTTGTTGTTTTGCATGTAATTTTTTCTTCTTTCATTCAGTAAAAAATATAGCACAGTTCACTACATTTCCTCCATGTTTTTAATACATTTGCAATATTGATTTGAATTGATTCACTATATGGCCTAGTCTGTCAATGGGTATTCCAAACAATAGGCCCATAACTACTCATGGGTGCATGAAACAACTGTTGCTGTGGTGTCTGTGGAATTTAAACATCATTTTGGCCATGGATGGCATTTGATTAAAAATACAAAATGTTTTTTTTGTGGTATTTCACCAAGTTATTTTCATGTGTGTTGTTAAATTAAATGCCTTTGTTGGATGTGTGTGGTTGTAACTTGCAAACCTTTCTAGCCCTGTGGATTTTCGTTTTTGGCATTGTTGCATTAAAGATGTGTTGTTTAGCATGCCTCCTTTGTCTGGCTAGTGTGTGAGTGTGTTTGTAATAGTGGGTCATCATTTGCCTTAGCTGAGCGTCCCCATGTGGCCAGGGGCCATTTTGTAAAGTCTGTGTCCATAGTCCATAGTCCATACTCCATATAGGCCTGCTTGAGTTCATTGTTTTCCAGGCCTCCTGCTTGTTGTTGTTGTGAGACCATGTGGCTGGTGGCCATTTTGTATAGGCAGTTAGTGTGCTTTTGCCATATAGGCCTGCATGTCTGTCTTCCCTTTGTTCCCCTTGGCTAATTGCTTCCATTGTCATTTGTAAGCTGCAGCTCCCTGAGTGCTGCATCCCACGTGATGCACAATGCCAAACCGTTACATTTGTATTTTTGTTGTTGTTCTTTCCTATCCTTCCTGAGTATAGTGTACGCAGTACACCATGAACGCCCTTGTTGTTGTCAAAGTCTCACAAATGTTTACACTGTATTGTTAATTGTTTTAATAACTGACACTAACAAGTGTGACCACACACACTAAATTATATTATATTTGTTTGTACTAGTAATTGAACTACAGTAATGCCATGTTTCACTGATGTTCTTCTTGCTTCTTTGCTTTTAGGTGCACAAAAGAGGAGGAGACAACGTCACCCATTGTACTGCCGGACAGAAGGCCTGCGCCCTGCGCATACGTCATGTGACGTGCAACCACAGACAGACATCTCTTCAAAATGTGCCACTGCATGCTAACTGACATCTTCAAGATGGCCCCAAAGAAAGGTACCAGGTCAAGTACCAAGAAAGTTGCCAGTGAGAAGCAAAAGGCACTGCCAATTACCACCACTGGTATGTCACCTAAGACCTTTTTTGGGAAACCAAACATTGCACCTGCAGCAGCGGTGTCAGGGGAGCAAGCTGGGAGCTGCACCCCGCATCAGTGGACCCAACCAACCAACCTAGACCAAAGCCCATGTCTGTCGCAGAGGCAGCCAGTCTCATCATGACAACGCCGAGCAGTGATGTTGAAATTGACTTATCGTTATCACAAAGTAGTGCCAACTCAATGCAGGAAACTCAGATAAGTTGGCAATAACAGCCGCAGCCACCGCCAATTGTAGTTGTTCCTCCCGAAGTAGGGGCACTTCAGGAGATCAAATCCTGCTGAGGAAGAAGAAGAGCAAGCCACTCTTTCAGAAGATCCATTGTCTTCCAGATCCCCAGCAAGGAATAGGAGGGTTAGTCCATCAACTTCTTCTGCAAGCCCCCTTCTGATGATCTAGATGTCACTTGGATCCCACCTCAGTCTGAGAGTGAGACACGCCACGAGACAAGGCTAGGGAAAATGAAGAGGAGGATGATGATGAGCTAGTCATCAAGGACATTAGCCCCGCCCCAATGGAGACTGGCATTACCCCATCCCAAATTGCTGTGAGGGATGAGGCACGGATAACACCAACACACATACCACCAACACCACCTCCAGCTGCCATATTTACGAAGTCCCAGCAGCAATCTACATCCACCACAACCACCTCAGTAGAAGTAGGTACTGCAGAGAGTCATAAGTCACGCCCACCTACAAGTTCATCCGACATTGCAAGTGGCACCAGCAGCATCAGAAAGTTGACCTCCCCAGTTTGTGACTTATTTTCATTTAGCAGGAGGGATCTGAACATTGCTATATGCTTCATTTGTGGAGTAGGTGTTAGTCGGGGTAAGCTTGGTACAAACTATGGTACCGAAGGCCAAACAACCCATCTGAGAAAACACCACTTGATCCAGTGGGAGGTGTACCTTAGCGGCCAAAAAACTGCAAGTGTTGTTGGTGGAGGGGATGAAGAAGATCCAATCACGGTGGAAGGTGAACAAGAGGGAGACATTTTCTCTGGTACACAAAGCAGCCCTGTCCCCAGCAGTGCAGTGGTACTGCCCACATTATCATCAGCAACATTTCGATTGCACAAGAGTCAGCCCGAGACACCAAGGAGTCCAAGGCAAGAGAGTACCGCAACCAACAAACGCGCAATGAGTCTAACATCTGGTGTCAAGAAGTCACCTGCATCAGTGGCACCAGAAAAGAAAAAATCCAGGCTACCATTCTCAGCATGTTTAGGACGGAGGGGCAGTAGGAACGCAACCACCCAATGGCACATTTGCACAACGCGAAGCTGGCTAAAATGTTAGACCTGGAACTCCTCCAATTCTTCTTTTGTGGAAGGGGTGGGTTTTCTTGAATTTGTGGCAGGCATCTGTCCAAAATGGAAGGTTCCCAGCTGGTCCTATTTCACCAGAGTTACTGATCCAGCACTACATCACGACATGCTGGAATTGCTTAGACAAGTTTTCCATCAGAGTGCTGTTCACACTATCCACCTGACAACAGACATGTGGACCAGTTTCCAAGCCACTGAATACATGTGCATCACTGCATACTGGATCTCTTTTGTGGGGGTTAGAGAAAAGATATATGAAAGTGTTGACACTACTGAGATTTTTAATGCAGCTCGGAAACATGCAACAGTAGCCATGTTTGCCATGGAGAAATCTCATACTGCTGCAAACATTTTGGAAGACTTTGACAACAAGGTCTTTGAATGGCTGCGACCAAGAGTGCTTAACATTAGTTTTGTTGCCACAGGCAATGGCAGTAATATAGTTAAGGCCATGGCCGATGGTGGCTATTTCAGGGTCCTGTGTTTGGCACACTGCATTAACATCATTGTTCAAGACTTTCTAAAAAAAGATCAAGTCAGCAACTTACTGACCACCTGCAGAAGAATCTGCACACATTTCAGCCATTCTTTTAAAGCCCGGGAGCAGCTGAGGATCATTCAACGTGATAATAGAATACCAGTTAACCCCTTGACCGCGATCGGAATTCCGCTCGTGTGCTGGACATTCCGATCGCGTGTGGGGTCATGACGAGCTCAGCTCATCATGCGCACAGCGCTACCCCGCAGCATGACGAGCTGAGCTCGTCATGAGCACGGAAGGGGTTAAAGCACTCATCCAGGAGGTGCCAACACATTTGAACTCAACTTATTACATGCTTGAACGTCTGTTTGAGCAGGACAGACCACTCAATGAATAGGTCATGCAAAGAGGGGATGCTACTGTGAAAGGCATGATCATTGAGATGGAGCAATGGGGCCTAGTTAAATGCCTGACAAAGATGTTTCTTCCTTTCGAGGTCTTCACATGTGGAGTCAGCAAGGAGGACTGTACCATGGGCCAAACTATCCCATTGTTGCACATGCTACAGGAACAGTTAAAGGAGGTGTCTGCAATGTACGCAGGTGTGAAGGAAAAAAAGAAGCATATGAGTTGGTGGAGAGCTTATCCCTTCGCTTATCTGAAAATACAAGGATGCAAAGAGGCATTGTATCATCCAACCATTAAATTTGTGACAAATCCATTACTGCACCCTTTCATTCCTTTTACAGATGGGGATGTTGCCTGCTACAAAACTTGGATCGCTGTGCAAACTAGTCAGCTAGAAAAAGAACAGCCGGGAATCAGAGGCCCGCTCCTCCAGAGCACAACAAGTACTTCAGGGCAGCCTTCAAGTTCAACTTCAGAGCCTGAGGACAGTGCGGTTGGCTCATAGCAGCCAAAACCACCAACAACACCAAGAACAACATCAACAACAACAAGAACTGGAGCATCAGCCTCAAAATCGGCACAGGAATGGTTTCTACAGGCATGGCTTAAGCCCAGTGCTGAGGCAAAGGCAAAAGAGGCCGAGCAAAGTGGAGCACCCATCACCATTGAGCAGATGGTCCTGGTCTATCTTGATGACCAAACAGAGGTCTACTTTGATCAAAACCCCAATGCTGTATTAATATGGGAAAAGGCACCAATTACCAGTGCACAGCAGGCTGGTGATAAACTATCTGGCTTGCCCCATTGCAAGTGTCTCTGCTGAGCATGTTTTCAGTGCTGCTGGTGCCATTCTGACAGTGAGAAGGGCCAGTCTCTCCCCCTAAAACTTGGAGCGGTTAACCATGATCAAAATGAATCAGCACTTTATACCACCGGATTACACCATACCTGAAGTAGCACAGCAGGAAGATGATGACAGTGTCTTAGGTCATGGAAGTAGTGTGTTAGATGACCAAATTCTGGGTGAACCACAAGAATTTGAGGATGAGTTCTACTTCCCTGACAACTAGGCTTTTGATACACTTTCTTTCTTCCTTTGACGCCCCCCAAAAAAAGCCCCCAAAAAGATATAGCTAAGGAACATTATCTATTTTCCTCAAGCCAGACAATGAATGCAGAATACAACAAATGTGAAATGTGTGCCTGCCTCCAAACCTGGGCCCTGA
This sequence comes from Calotriton arnoldi, assembly GCA_963921515.1. Lineage (NCBI taxonomy): Eukaryota > Metazoa > Chordata > Amphibia > Caudata > Salamandridae > Calotriton > Calotriton arnoldi. The sequence goes on from CAWUFW010018012.1 coordinate 51,521, forward strand.
CTATATGTCTATCCTTTCTAGCCTAGAGGAACTGCCCCGGAAGAACAGGTAAATGATTGCATGCATTGCACGCTGAGTGATTGTTGTTTGCTGCGAATGATGTCTACTATTCTTCTACACACAAAAAAGTGACTCAAGTCAATATTTCCCTTCTTGTTGTTCAATAACAAAATTGTACTACTGCAGGCCAATCCATTGTATTTTTGAGTCAGGACGAGTCTGGGACTCACTCGGGAGTCAGGACACTGTTGGTACGGAGTCTGACACCATACCATAGTCGCAGTCAGAGTCAGGAGGAGGATCAGAGATGATTAATGGAATAACTCAGGGCATGAAGGGGCCTAAAGGTAAACAACAACACCAGACCTACATCTCTGTGTAGTGGTGATGGCGAGTGTGGTGTGACTGACAGCCGCGCATTGATTTTTTACTTAATTTTAAAAATGCTATGTTGCTGTGTGTGTGTGTGTGTGCTCACTGTGCTGTCTGGCTCAAATTCGAAGCTAAGTGGAATTTGCTTTGGAGGCTTGTTTCTGTTGTTGGAGGTAACTACCGGAAACAGACATGATTTAGCCATGCCGGCTCTGAAAGTCTTCTTGTTGCACTCCTTCTTAATTTTGCAGTTTTACTTTTCTCCTTTATTTTTCAATATCCTTTTGGTTTTTGCATCTACAGGCCCTTTACCCTGTGCCATACTGGAAAAACAACTCACACTTACCTTACCAAACCGCATCCGCCAGGCACCCAAAATTGACGGATGGACAGTCCAAGGAAGGACCAAGAGGAATGCGCAGATGCAACTCCCAATTTGGCAATAATACAGTATCATTTATTTGTTTTCCCTTCAATCATTATGATAACTGTGTGTTTTGTTTATGATTGCTTATATTTAACTCCTACAGATATTTACATTTTATTTGCTATCTTTCAAAGGAAGCCCGGTACAACAGAACATAATGTATGTAACTTGGGTCTCCCTGGGGGCAGACAGACAATTGCTTAATATATACTGCCCTGTACTAGTCTAGTACTACTCATCATCATCATGCATGCATTTCCTTTTTCTCCCTTAACAGATTTATGATGGTTGGTTGCCAAGATGAATGTGTTTTCCACGTGTAGTGTTTGTCTTTGTCAAACCTTTCCCTCAAATTCCCATTCCCAACCATTTATCAAACCCTGACCCTCTTCCCCCGTGCTGTGTGATCTGATTTATTGAGGTGTGACTAAATTAAATTTACACCAATAATTTATCACATACTTGCTGGGGCAGATGTGGTGAAAGCAACACTAACTCAAGGCAGGGCGAGGATCTTCTTTTGCTCTAAGTATATATATAGCCCACACTGGCAATATATAGAGATTAGATTGCCTACCCATGCACAGTATATATTCAAATTTTTTCCAGAGGTACATAATCCATCATAATTAATTGCCAGCATCATCATCCTTCCAGCACAAAAGGTTACGCTTGTCCACTTCATAGCTTGAGTCGACTTCAGTTTGTAACTTGTACTAGGCTAGCCCACCATTCTGTTTTATTTTACTTTAGCATTGCTTATCATCATGGTTTCTTGTTTGGCAGTCTTCTTCTTGTGTACTGTACTTCTACTAGTTGTTCCCTAGTCTCCCTCAGGTGACTGTTTCAATTTCTTTTTTTGCAATTGCTACTGTCTACTGATATTACCACCACCATGGCACATTGGGGACCCAAACCATCACCATGCAGCCAATCGTTTCGCCTAATAATCAATCACAGGTATGAGAAGTAGTGTGGAGGTTGCAATAATGTATATACTATGGCAATTAATTAATTCACACACCCACACCCTTCTGAGTCCAAAGGGGTTTTATTTGCAGACTGCATAGACTAGGAGGAGAGACTGAAAGTAGTAGGAAAAGTGAGGGTACCGCATCTATCTGTTGGTGTGTGTTACACTATCGGCAGATTTCAAAAACTGGCTGCAGCCCTGCAGCAAAGGAAACAGTGCGAGGTAAAAGAGTAACCCCCCAAAAAAAGATTTACATCATATGTAAAACTATAAATAATGTATTCCCCTAATAAATATAAACTAGAAGGAATTTAGGAAAGAAACCCACAACACCTGACCCACCCCTCTCCCTAACCCCAACCAATGTCCAGTAAAGAAAGTCCCAAAAAATTGTCCATAAAAAAGCAAATGTCCATAAAAAAAAGAACAGAACACCCAAGTTTTCCCCAACTCCCACATTCCCACCCTCTCCCCAACAAATCCCACCATTCCAAAAAAATCAAAAAAAGGGTCAGCGGGCTTGCCGGATCTTGTGCTCTAGGACGTGGAAGCGCTCCTCCATCCTGGCCTCTAGGCGCGCCATCCAGGGGAGCATGTTGCGCTGAAATTTTTTGCAGGAACACAGGGGTGGGCAGCAGTGTTTAAATTGTGGCGGGCGGCTACCAGACCACGGTGACCTACCACCGGAGTCACTGGGGGGACGTGACTGGGGTCGTGGGCATTGGAGGCTGCAGCTGCTGCCTCCTCCTCCTCTGTCAGAGCCACCAGCTGCCAATATTCATCCCTGATGGCCTCCAGCTTCCTTTGCCGGGTCCTGGCTGCTAACTCCTGCCTGTTGGGTTGGGAAGGAGTAGCTATATCAAGAAAGAAAAAAGACAAGTGTAACCAATACTGTTAGCAAAACAGTAACACTAAATTATACACATAAAATTATAGTGGCACAGTAGCACTAGCAGTATATAACATTTGTGTTATTCTCACTTCCTCTGCCCCTAAGATTTGGATGTGATTAGAGTTTCACGCATTAGGCACTATGGAGTATACAAGTATTCTTCTACTCCTCTCTCTTGTTTTGCTAAATTAATCTTTTAGGCATGCCAGCTCAGTCAGCTTGTACCCTAGACAGACATACTCGTGTCGCAGTCTCACGTTACTTTACTACTGTCTGCAGGTGGGGCAGGTGTACTACACAAATATCTATTTTTCTATTATGCCCATACTCTGTTAAATCAATGGCAAATGCTCAATTTCACTTTCACCCTGACTACTACAACAATGCGGATGATATGATTACTAATATGAATGATGATATACAGCACAACGTCACGTGAATACGTGAGGTACTACTATTGTTTGATTGTAATTTGTAACCATGCATCCGATAGGCCACCCATGGCTGACATGGTCGAAATGACATGGGTAGGGACTGGGAATGGGAGTGGGCCTTGGAGTCGGAGGGAGGTGATTGATGATGGGTGGGTACATACATACACAATATATATGTTGTGCTTGCAAACTTCTGTGAGTGAAGGGAGTATTCTGAAATACAACCTCAAACCTTTGAATCAAACCTTGAAAAAAAAAACAGTCCTTGTTTATTCTTCCTAGGGATTTTTCCATGTATCATTGCATTGCTCTTCTAGCATTATTTGTATTCTTTGCCCTTGGCTTTGCTACTCTGGCACAGTTTAATTTTCTTTTACATTCTCTTCATCCTATCTTCACCTATGATACCATCCAGGCATCCATCCATCCAAACATAGCTATCACTCTCAACAAACCACTGTCACCAACAACATACATGTGTCATTTAACCACCCATGCTTCCTTGCTTGCTTGCCTTTGAGTTTGACCCATCAAACCCCCCGGAGGACTCCTTTCACCCATACAGTTTCAGCCACCCAGGCAGGCATCCTTTCTTTCACCTTTCACCCATCCTTCAACCACCCATGCATCCTATCAGCCAGCTATATGCATCCCAGGCCCCCTTCATTCCCCCACGCATCCTTCTCTGCCAGTCATATCTTACATGTCATCCGTCCTTCCTCCTTCCATCCTTCTTTCCCTTTTCCATCATCCCATCAAGGTCGTCTGACTCATAGTCTTCTTCATAAAACTTTCTCTGCTGAGTGATAGAAGAGGCCATTAGTTACTTAACTCCTGCTAATGCTAAGTAAAGGGTGTCTTCTTGTCTTCTTCAACTATTTACAACAACTTAGTTTCAACAGTACAGTGTACACCCTTACAGCGAGTGTTCATTTGTCAATAAGTAAGGAATATGACTTACCACTGCCCACCACTGCTGCTGGTTTACCCCGTGAAGCTACAGCAACAGCTCCCTCCTGGCTGGCATTGCACATTTTTTAGATGCCATATACGCCTCCCCCTATTAATTTTTTTCACTAGCAAGATTGAAAATACAATGTATACACCACACACATCACTGCAATTCGGGTACTAGAGTAGAGTAGACATTATGTCCTTTCAGAAATAATAAAATATCAGGTTGGGAATTTTGTTGATGGCAATTTTTGAAAAGCCTCTCAAGAAGAGGACAACCCAAAGGACTGGACTCAGTGGCTAGAGCTATTGGTGAATCTGAGTTTTTAAAAAGAAAAAGAGTGGCCAACTGGGTGGACAATAGGACATGAGGTCTCATGCTTGGAAAATATAATGGTGCCGTCCTCCTCCTCCTCCTCATACTTCCTTCCAGCCATGGTGCATGGTAATCAGTTGTTCACCATCAACTGCTGCTAATAAAAATAGTACTAGGCCTAGACGAGAAAAAGTAAAATATACAACTTTGGGGTGTCCAATGTGAACGTGACCATCATTTACTGATTGATAATGAGAAAGTAAAAGAAAAGAAAGCCTTCATCTCAACAAACATGCGTGGAATACCTTACTTGGGTATGCAATCTGCGCAGCAGAGTAGTAGTACTACTAATACTAGTATTATTAAGGACCAGTGGGTTCTCTGAATCATACAGTACCAGGCAGTCCGCAAAATATATAAGGGGAGAGGGAAAGCTGACTTAAAAACCAGAAGAAAGCAAGCTACAGACAGACTATAAGAGTCAGAGTACATGCAGTTTGATTTGATGTAAAAAAATAAAGTAGACACTAGAAATATATAAATAACTAAGTTGGTAGGTAATGAGGGATAACAAGAATTTAGAAACAGATAGATCAAAGACGATGTGGGAAAAAATAAAATTAGGAAACGGAAATAATAGTTTAAAAAAATAAGGAGCAGTAAAGGTTAGGGAAACATATATTAATATTAACAACAGGAGTACTTACGGGGCCAGCAGAGCCATCTGCAGAGGATCGCTGTTCCTGCTGGGATGCACCTCCAGCCCCCGCACACACCTCAGAAGACCCAGGGCCATATTATCAAGAACGGCGCAAACATTATCGCCGCTAAAGCGGCGATAAGGGGCTTGATAATATGCCCTATAGAATTCCAATAGAAGCCCAGGTTTGATGTCCTTGACACCAGAAGTTTCCTGCCTCTAAAGCGGCGATAATGTTTGCGCTGTTCTTAATAATATGGCCCATAGGCTTCTTCTTCTTGCCCCTGGATGCTGATCATGTAAGACATAATTAAAGAGACAAAAAATGATTGGTGTTTAATAAATGTTAAATAATCACTCCAAAAAGATTTTTTTGACAGGAAACGGCAATTGCAATAATATTGACCTTTCCTAAATCTGATCGACTGGTAGTAGACTAGTATCATGGCTGCGGACCGTCCTACCTTTATTATTCCACAGTTCCATTCCAATTCCAGAATCCTAAACCTACCTAGCCCACCTATTCCAAAGACTATGAAAGGAATTGCAAAAAAATTATATTTGCTTTTAAGTTCCGAATTCCGATCTCATTCGCAATCATCATTCTCAACCCACTTTCCTGGGCCAATTCACTAAGTCCGCATTTAGTCTTCTTAAATGCATAAATGGATGCATGCATAATTGCATACACCAAATTGGTTGGTTGCTATTCACTCACTATACAAACTACAAAACGTTCTACTAAAATGACTAAGGAGGAGTCAAGGACTGAAGTCACAATAGAGGACGCGTCACGCGGGCTGCTAAATTACCAACTAATACTAAGTAACTAACTAACTAACTACCACTATCTTAGTGACAGGACAAAGGAAAGGAGTCTCTTTAGTCTGCAATGCATTACCTAACTTAAGTTCTCTTACATAATCAGCCCAAGCGAGCGCTGGGGAGAGAGGAGCTGCCTTCTTTTTGGAAGGCATCGCCCAGGAGGGGTGCAGCCCCGGGCCTTGTTTTCAGAGGTGGAGTTGTCTGCACTTGATTTTTTTGTGCAGCGCCACCTCCCCTCCACCCTAGCAGCAGGCGGCAGGCCTGGGACCGGGTACGGGTTCCGGGAGAGTGAGCAGCGGTCGGCGAGGGTGTGCTGGGCAATGTATCGCTGCTCTGGGGTCCCGCGCACCCATAACCAAGTGATGCACCGGTGGTCCGACATACTGGACCAAGAGCAGGACCTGCTGGACCTGCTAGGTGTTGAGATTGCGGGGCTTGGTGAGTACCAGCTAATTATAATTATTATTGTGTGTTCTATGTTATTGTGAATATAATATTTTCCCAAATAGCAAGAATGCTGCTGCTCACATGCAGGTAAGTTATGTTTAAAAATCTTACATTATGTGAAAGTTATTCTAGACAGGTGCTTGGCGCTACCTAATCGTACTTGTTTGCAACTTTGTCGCACTCTGAGTCTTAGAAATTATTCTGGGGGACCAGGGGGCAGAAAAAAAATGTAGAAAGTAAAAAATTAAGTAAGGGGAAGAAGTAAAAAAATATAAAAAGCAAGTAATAGAAAAACTGTACAAAAATGCACTAAAAAACAAACAAACAGTAGAAAAAATGCAAAATATACACTTAAGAAGAGAGAGGGATAGATAAAAAATACAAAAATAAAATTTAGGAACAAAGGATTGCAAGGATTATAAAAAAAACAGGCTCAGAATCATAACAGACAAGAAAAACAAGATGGCCGCGCCAATGTGCCACCGCGTGGTGAAGTTTGCGTGATATTTCTCCCGAACACGTAACCCGCATCGCTGAACGTCAGAAACATCTAGTGAACGTTTGGACCAAGCAACTCTGCCCACTCGCGAAACTCCACGCAGCGCTGAAGAGTTTTTTTTACCGCTTTGCGGAGTTTCGCGTACCGCCGCTACGCGAACTCCGCCCAGGCTTACTTGTGTGCTGTTCTTTTTAATTATTTACATTAAATGATTATGTTCAGTTGGACAGCAACATATAGATATCATTGTATCTCTATATAAAGTTTCTTCCATCAATCTTTTCTTTAACATGGATCACTGTTTCTATAAAATAATAGACCTGTTATGAATCATCAAAAGGTGTCCTTTTTAAATGTGTTTTAGTAATTTTAATGAGTTTTATCGTAGAAGGAAGTGGGATTTTCTGAGTGTGCTCAGTAGCAGTACATCACTGGTAGGGAATGCACCAGGCAAAAAATAGACCCCTGAAAGCTATGGCTATTGGTGGTATCAAATGGGTATTGCTCCTGTGTTATTTTTTAAATTTTGGAGGAATGAGGAGGCATGCTAAAGTATCCAGAATTTCATACATTTCTCCACATCTTAAAAACCTGACAGCTGAGGCCATGTCCTTGTGCATAATAGCTGTAAGTGTGTTTCACAATGTCAGCTTTTTTTGTTTTGTCTTGTACTACAGACAGGTTGTGTTAATATTCATGATAAGAGTACATGAGTCACATAGCAAGGGTATGCACAGGAAGGGAAGGAACAAGACAGCAAAGTGTGATGGAGAGAACACCCGGATGAGAAAAGGGGTGCAAATAATATGTAGTACAGGTAGCTAGAAAAACACGAGTTAGAGGAAATAATTCAGGCAACACACAGAGTAGGAAAGATGGCAATGCCTGATCGAGAATAGTGTGTGAAAAATAGAAAATATTCGGAGGAAGGACACAAACAGGCTGAAAGAGAGACGGCGCAGAAGAGCACGTAGTGGGAGAAAGGGTATAATAAAGAAAAAAAAAACTATCGCAGAATCAGTATCACCCATTATTTGACATGGTTGCCGGAGCAGAGATTTGCCATTCAGTAAATATCTAAAGAGCCAATTTCAGAAGTAGCATGAACAAGCACTTTATGTTGGAATACAGAATCAGTATGTGTAGCCTTACAAACACTGGCAGGAACATGCAATTAACACAAGTTTATCTATGAGTGGATTAGCGTCTAACTTGTGGAATTTGTTTTCTAAATGTTTCAGGAACAACTATTGCCTTCTTTATGATGATCCTGACTTAGAAAAAGTGATCAAGATAGGATTTTGAGATGGTGAGAAGTGTAAGTAATGTGAATAAAAGGAACCAACCAGCACAAGAATGGCAGTTTTTTCAAATGTGGTTTCAAAAATCATTGAGGCAATGCAAAAAATGATTTGGCCTGAAGCTGCATGTGTCACAAGTGCAATATGAATGGTTATCCTGTTCATGTATGCAAAGTTGATATTAGTGAAAGAAAAAACATGAGTGCAGTAAGAATCAAAGTTTATGAAGTGAGATGGACTACTGTGGAGCATTTGAAGAAGGATGTGTACTCACTAATCAAGGGAAGCACTACAATGCTCCATTCTCATATATTGACAGATGGAATTGATGAAAGGGTAATGGAAGACATTGAGCCTCCTTTGGGAATACTGTTTACCAGGGGTCTTTCAATTTTTCTACAGTGAGAGCTACTTCTGCTCAATTAAATCCACTGGAGCTCCTAGTAAATGTTATCACTGTAAAATAGTGATCATATGTGTTAGCATTATACTAGTGACCCCTTAGCAGGATTGTCGGTAGTGACCACCTACGCTATTCAGGTGACGAGCAGCTTTAATCAGACTATCAGGGTAAGAAAATACACATATTTTTCTATCAAATACCACTTTCCATTTTGGGCAAACAGACTCCATTTTCCAAAATATAACATTTTCTTTCAAAATACCTGTTTTACCTTTTAGTGTGTAACCAGCACCCAAACATCAGCTTGCACCGTCATCAGGCAGTCACATGTACAAATGCCTCACGTGGACAGATTCTACTTGAAATGCCCAGGTAATACAATCATAGGCCATGCCATGAATGTTCACCATAACACCTTGGATGCCTGTGGTATGCCGGTAATGCCAACCATTAGAACATGGTCACCATTGTGACATGGATAGACAACATAATGGCTAGGATGCCCACATTTGTATGCAAGGGGTGGCCATCATTATGTCAGAGATGGCTAAAATTAAGCCAGTCATGCTCCAAATATGTCAATAATAGTTGTCATTAGGCCACATATAGACCAGGAATGCCCATGATATATCAAAGGTGGCCCTTATTATTCCACTACCACTAATGCTTCATGAATCAATACAATTATGCCAGAAAATAACCCCTTATGATGAGATGTGGGTTGATACTTTTGGTGGTCTCAACACCAGGCAAGCTTTTGTCTATCTATACTATTTATTAGGGACGGACTGAATGGCAGAAACACATATACAAAATGTACACACATGCATGCACTTGAGGCCCTTAATTGTCTCAGCTCTGTATGTATACCCTGCTCTCTTCAGCTCCTTTGCTTATCTTGTACATTTTCACTCTGGCTCCTGCAGGCCCACACTTGGTGATTCCACATTCAAGTATATTTATCCACTGAAACGTGCGTCGGCCTGATAACTTTCCCTCTGGAGGCATAACCATGGATAATAATGAAGGATTTTCACCATGAGTTTCTTGTTGCAAGCCATATTCAAGCTGGAAAATAATGAATGTGATGTGTGTATGTGTATGTCTGGTATGCAATGACTGTATGTGAGGTTAGTTTATATGTGATAATGGTAAGGGGACATGTTCAAACATGTTATTTTGTATGTATAAATTGCACAATTATGCTTTATTTGCACATTTAAGAAAATTGTATTAATGTTGAATTATTTATGACCTGCACTGTACATATGAACACAGAAAAATTATGGTTTTTAATACCTAAGAAAATATAAATGAAAAATATGGTCTGCAAATTTTACAATATACCTACAAAGGAGGACAACAAATAAAAATATGAATTAATGCACCTCTGTTGTACCTATTGATATTCATAGCAAAGGGACAGCCCATTAGGGCTTAATATTGCCACTGTATAATACATGTTGGTCGAGTGGGAGGTTGTGTATATATATATATATATATATTTTTGTTTCCCCTTTTCTCCCAGACCACACAAATTAACTACTAAGGGGTACCTCTGGGTTTGTATGAACATTTGATCTTGTACCTAGAGGATTGCTATGGGACTCGCTGGAAAAACAAAGAGTACCCACAGATATCCTAGACCAGATAGCAAGGTTGCACCATGATAACTATGAGAGAGTCCGCTGGGGTATGAATAGTGAGCTCACGGAACCAATACCCATAGATAGAGGAGTGAGATAGGGATGTGTGCTGGAGCCCACCCTGTTCTCACTCTACATCAATGATGTGGTTGATGACCTCAAGAAACTCAAAACGACCCCCCCCCGAAGCTCAGTGGGAACTCGGTCCCAGCGTTACTATTTGCAGATGAAACCATTTTGATCTTGCAGACGCCGAAGGGTCTGGGCGTAGTTCGCGGAGTTTTGCTACGCGGAACTTTGCGAAGTAACAAAAAAACTCAGCAAAGTTCCGCAAGTGGCAGAGTGCAGTTGGAACTGCAGTTTGTGCTGGTATTCCTGCTGCTCGGGTAGAAATTCTACCCGAGTGGCAGCTTGCACTCGCGAACTTACCGTTCGCGAGCGGGGAAAAAACTCCGCTGCACATCGCTAAGCGTAGTTCTGCACTCCCTGAGCTCCGCGGAGTGCAGAAAACTCTTCAAACTCCGCGAACGGAGCGAAGTTCACCACCCAGTCCTAAACCTACTAGATGAATTAACATGTATTGTAAGGAAAAAGGCCTACAAATAAATATTGGTAAAACCAAATACATGGCTATCTACCCCCAAAAGGACTTTAGAAGGAACATCAGGGTGAGCGACCAGAAATTAGAACATGTATCAAATTTGACCTATTTAGGCATAATACTTGATTGAAAGCTGTCTTGGAAAACACAGATAAACCATTCTTTAATGACCCTCGCACAGCGGCCGGAGGCCATTCTCAAAAAGTATAACCTATCCTCAAGCAAACCAATTACACCAGTGCTAGAGATTTATAAATACAAAACACAGGCAGCTGCCTTATATGGATCAGAACTGTGGGAAATGGTGACACCAAACAAATATTATCAGGGGAGTACAAGTTCGCAAGAGGGATTTTGGGGCTTCCATTGGCAACACCATTTATCCCAGTGTTCCATGAACAAAATATAAAATGGATTGGGCAAATTGCAGCACTACTCACTCTGCTCTATTGGATTAGGCTATGGACAACGCCAGAGTTGGTGGTTTATACGGAGGGCATCATAGAACTTTTAGTCCTTGACAGATGCCTAAACTTCCCCTGGCTTAGATATGTTAAGAAATGGCTTATAAAAAAATCTGTGCTCTCTCCTATTGAACGGAGCCACACCAGTTGGTGCAAAGCTCTAAGAATATCCTGAAGCAAGTATACTGGGGATGTGTCTTAAATGTATTTCATTGGGACCCTAATTTGGGAAGATTAACAATGCAATTCCTCAATGCTAAACCTAACCCATGCTTGAAGAGTTCCTTGATGTTAACCAGTCACACCTGGCAAGAATCATGTACCTGAAATTTCGGTATGAATTTCTCCAGATCAAGAGCTATACCCCAAGCTGGGAAGCCCAGGGAGAGATAACCTGCACCCTGTGCACCTTAGGCCACATTGAATACACTGTGCATATCCTCTTTTTTTGCCTAGCATATGCCAGGGCAAGGAAGAAATGGATTTGCCCTCTCTGCAACAGGTTAGTTTTCAGGAAACATCAAGACACCCTAAGAGTAATTTGAAACACAATACAATACCATACATAATATTTGCTATATCTAAATACTTATTAGCAGTAGGATTTGCGCAGAGAAAGATGGGGTTGAAATTGTGATGTTGCAGTGAATAATATACTTCTCTCTCAAAGCACTTTATTGTGAGTAATGGCAGCTTTAATGTAAATACTGTATATTATCCATTGTTTCAATTTTAATAGATCCCTATATATATATATATATATATATGCATTTTATCGGATTTAACTAAAACAAAAAGTAAATAAGCACTGCGCAAGCATGGCCTTTCTTCAACACAAGACCAAAAGATAGACTTAAGGACAAGCACTTATTTTTCTTCCAGGCATGGAGGACCATGGGAGGTTCCTGCCTGGGGCTCTGTTCTTGTTTGCTTGAATACTTTGGACTGAAACACAAATAGAAAAGCTATGTATGCTATATGAAGTGAGTGAAAATTCACCATTTATTTATTTATTTGAAAAGTTTTATAAAGCGCGAACAAGACCCAACCGGGTATCAGAGCGCTGTACAAAGAGGAAAGCTGACGTATATGTACAGAGACAATATAAATACACTTACAAAAAAGGAAATATGAGGCCAAGCAGTTTCATCATACACTTACTTCAAAGACAAACGAAGTAAGTTTAAACCCCCAGTAGAAATGATTGTCAAGCATAAGTTTCAAACATAAAGTGAAAGTAAATTGTTAAGCATACAATAACACACCCAAGCACACCCCATAAGGCAACATGAGAGGAACCTGAGGCATAAAATAAATGAGGACGCTAGGGAAGAGTAGTTACAAACATAAAGTGAAAGTAAATTGTCAAGCATAAATTTCAACACAACAAAGTAAAAATGCTTGTCGAGAATGCAGGTAATTGACTAGCAAATGACATGGAGGCTATTGTTGATGCAGTTCTTCGAATAGTAGCCATTTGACCTGTTTTTTGAATGAGGCAGTCGAAGGATTGACTATGATCTCTGTTGGAAGGGCATTCCAAATTCTTGGAGCCAGTCCTGAGAAGGTACGATTGTAAGTTCTTTTTTTATTGAATTTCGGTGGTTTCAGAAGAAGGGTATTGGAGCTTCTTAGGTTTCTTCTGGATCCGGAGAGCTCAAGTTTTTTTGCTAGGTAAACAGGGCTATTGAAATGTATAGCTTTATGTGTCAGGCAGGCTATCTTAAAGCGGATCCTAGCTTCAATGGGGAGCCAGTTAAGCTGGATTAGGTCAGGTGTGATATGATCATGCTTTCTTGAACCTGTGATTAGTCTGGCAGAGGCGTTCAGAGTAGCTCTTAGCGGCGCTAACCTAGATTTAGGAAGACCAGCTAGGGTCACCAAGCCATATTCTACTCGTGATATAACTAAGGATTGGACTGCTGATTGCATGTCTTCTGGAGGTAGGAACGGTTTGATTTTCCTAAGAGTGTTGAGCTGATTGTTGGCACTCTTAATGGTTGCACTGATGTGACCTTGCATGTTTAGAAATTTGTCTAGGGTGACCCCTAAAGAGCAGGTGGAGTCCACCAAATGCGGGGTGCAGTTGAGTGCTGAGATTTTTTTGATCCAGTTTTGCGTGGGGGCCTCGTGGTTACGTGGGGAAATCAGGAGAAATTCAGTTTTGAGAGAGTTAAGTAATAGGTGGTTATGAGTTAGCCATTGTTGAGTTTTTGAAGCGCTCCGTTAAGAGTTTTAATGTCATCTGGAGAGGAGATCTTCAAATACAGTTGAGTGTCATCCGCGTACATGTGGTACTGAATGTTTGAGTCATTTAGAATGGCAGTTAGAGGTTCCATGCATAGGTTGAAGAGCGTGGGCGAAAGTGCAGAATGATGAATGATGTATAGTTGGATGTGGAACTATTTTAATTTTGTTTATTGTGAAACTTTTTATGGCATAGGGACGAAATAAATTATTACATGGTGTGTCATTGTATTCAATACATGTTAATCTTTTCAACTAAAATTTTTTGCAGATTCCTACCAATTTGTGTCCTTATTACTGTCAATTTGGTGTTGCTGTATCTGTATTACATGGTAAATTCTTTGAGGAAGGCCTTTTTGCTTGTACCAAGCTACCAAGTGTAAGCTTTTGAGTCCACATTGAAACCTTTACTCCTAGGTACTAGGATGGTTTGACAGTGTGACAGTGCGGTAGCTGGGCTTCAGCTCATATCGAGAGTCACACCTCTCTCTCATTTCTCTCCCATACTATAACAAACCAGGGGGTATATGTACAAGAATTGCAGCTAATTAACGCTAACGTTAGCTAGCCGCAATTTTGTTACTGCAGCGTACCGCCGAAAACAATCTCCATGGTACCGATGTATTTACAATATGTCGCTACATGGCGATAGTATTGTATCGCGGCGGGGAAATGTTGACGTTAAGACCAACATCATGGTGATAAAAATCTTACCGCAAACGTGAAAAAAGTGATGGCCGGCCAGTCAGCGGACAGAAAACGCATGCTAATCAGCGTGACAGCACTTTTTTCACGCATCGCAGGAAAAATAAACTACAAAAAACCCGCCAAGCACAAAACAAAATATGAATTTGTATGCCTGGAAGCAAAATGGAGCATGCTGGACCCAGTTCTGCAGGAGACAACAACCCCCCTAACCCTCCTAACAGCCAGGAGGACCAGCCAGAGACCCAGGGGAAGAGGAAGAGGAAAACCAGCTTCAGCCAGCTGGAAATGAGATCCTGATTGCGGAGGTGACAGAGAAACAACACCAGCTCTTTGTAGCTATACGGTGTCATTGGGGATCGAAAATTCCATATGGCAGTCCATCGTAGCCAAGGTAAATGCAGTAGTAGAGGTCAAGAGGACAGTGACTGACTGCAAGAAGCACTGGCATGATGCCAAGCGCAAGACTAAGCAGAAACTGTCCAACAATCAGCAGGCAGCACTGCAGACCAGAGGTGGGAGTCCAGCACCACAGGAGGACCTGGATGCCTTGGAGGATTTGGAGGAGCAGATGTCTGCGGTCAACTGCGAGGCGTCGGTGGTTGGAGTCTAGGGACAGGATAGCGCTGAATACGACCAGCTACATCAGCAACAGGGTAAGTAAGAACCAGGGACTGGGGGAGTGGGGAGTGGGGACTAATGTTGCTCCTGTCCAACTAAATATTCCTCAGTGCACACCCACACTGTGTGCAAATTAAATTCCAGATAGATAGGTACCTGGGGGTATACACACATGTTACTTTAGCAGTTGAATACATATAAAGACACATAATGGTGGTGTCAGTAACTTGTAATTTAGCACATATAAATATTCAAAGATATAGAAACATTACCATGCAGGAGTCTCCAAATTTTGGGCTACATGAACAAGCAAAGGGGCATACTGACTAGAGAAGTGGCAGAGTGTTGCATTAGCCTCCTTGGCTCAACACCACACTCAGCTAAATTGGGAACACAGGGCTGCATCTCATTGACAACAATATGATGCAGCCCCGTGAACCACCCTGATCTGGGGAAAAAGTTAGCAGGCCACCACCAATGCAGGCACACTTGCACCATTGTGCAAGGGTGTCTGGATCGAGTGGAAGATTGTTCATGTGCAGGCAGGGGGACCTTACTGCACATACACAATCGACCCCACAACACATGCACCCCTGCACAATGGTGCAAGTGTGCCTGCATTGGTAGTGGCCTGCTAACATTTTCTCCAGAGCAGGATAGTTCATGGGGCTGCATCATATTGTTGTCAATGAGATGCAGCCCTGTGTTCCCAAAGTGACAAAGCATGTTGTTAGTCTCCTCGGCTTACACACATGCATTGCCACTCAATTGTAAATATGCTCCCTTGTGTCTAAAATGTGCACATTCCATATTGTCAAAAATGAACATACTGGAGGGCAAAAGTGCTGGTCAACTATGAGCAGACGGGATATGCATCCAAAAATACAGTGTAAGGACTCTGCATATTAGGAATGTGTCCCCTAAAATAACAACATGTTTGTTCTGTTTGCCATGCTCACAGAACCACACATTCTTTGTCATATGCATGTTAAGTGAATTATGACAATGAGCCCCATTCACAATATCTCACTTACGCATGTCATTTTGCTGCATGTCATCTTCACCCTATGCATCAAAATGCAGTCATCCACATCAAAGTATCTACATGTGTTGTACAGTTAGCAGTATTGTATGGTCATCATGGACCTGGTGGGGATGTCTAAGACACATTGACATGCATGGAAAGTGGCCCTTCGGTAAAGTCAACAGTGGCAGTGAACAAATGCATATTAGTGATGTCTGTAAACATCCTTACACAAACAAAGGCATCCAATTATCCTGAGCAGAACAGCATGTATCATCCATGTGTCTATCGGAGGGGCATATTTACAAGCCCCCATCACCACGCCAATGTCACTTTCAGTGATGTTGGGATGGGGATAGTGGCTTTGCCCCACTTACAAGGCAGCTTAAAGCATTACCTTGTAATCAAGGGCCCCTTACACACTTCACTTAGCCGGAAAGGGGAGGGTAATGGGTGTCGTGTTGGGTGTCCCCACGCAACACCCTTTGAAAACCACGCTGCCCCTTATTCACAAGGGTGGTGTAAATAGGAGGCTGTTTCAAAATTAAGACCAGCCAAAACCTGATCTTAAAAAGGTAAACAATTAGAAATTCTTCATTTCTCATCGTTTTTGCTGTTTCCATGTGTGCTGCATTTTGCAGCACACATAGAAACAGCAAATTGACATTCATCGTTAATGTGTAGGAAGGTGTCCCTCCCTGCACATAAACAATTTTCCCCTGAACCCAGACACCCTTGCACTATGTTGCAAAGGTGCCTGTTTTGGCGCTAGGCTGATAAGTTCAGCGCTAGCGCAGGGGGAAACGCAAGACTGCACCATATTCTTGTAACTATGGTGCAGGCCTGTGTTACTGAAGTGGAGGAGTGTGGCGTTAATCTTGTATGGAGAACACCTCACTCTGTCACTTCATTGTAACTATGCCCCCGTGAGGCAAGAAAAACATCTGCAGTGCAACAACGCACAATTTTCCTAAGCCTGACTCAGAGTCATATGTCCTCCGACTTGCAACATATCACCATTGATAATGCACCAAAGTGCAAGGGTGACTGGATGGAGTGAATAACTGGCAATTAACAAGAAGGTGTCCCTCCCTACATATCAACATACAATGTGATTTGGCCACCTTCAAATACATAGACACTTGTCAGAGTATGACAAATCAAGCACATCTACTTGTCATACCATGGTGTACATCGCTCCATCCCTGATCTCAAGTGCATGAATGCCCTCCTCATGCCACACTAAGAATTTTGTGGCAGTGCCAACATCAAGGTGGGGTGCAGTCTAATTTACACATCAAAACCTAGCTAATAAAAACAACATGTAAACTTGACTGAATAGTGGTGACTCAACCACAATGCAGTGTAAAGACACATGAATCTGATAAAATCTGCATTGTCAATAATGTGAAACAACCAGCACCTCTGTCACTACTGAACAGAGGATATAACAGGTGCAGCATGTGTGTAGAAACAGGCCCCTCACAGTTGGCATACAGGGAAACGGTCAAAAACCATGTTTAACCCAAATGTCACATCAGTGATGTTGTATGTTGATTTACAAACCTTCGTGTAATAGGTGTAGCTTTTTAAAATAGAGAATGGACATGGTCATGCACTCTGCTTGTCAACTGCTGAAATGCCTGACCAAAGTGGACAAACACATCCAACAGCATCTCCCCTTGACATTGCAGAGTGAGATACATCACCTCCTGTTCAGCAGTCTGTCCCACTCTTCAATGATGAAGAGGAAGAAGACATCTCAACCATTGACCAGGATACCCTCCAAGAGCTGCTTGACTCCATTGACAGCCCATCTCCGGAAGCAGGGACATCCAGCAGAGTCGGGGGTGCTCTACCAGCAGCACAATACACTCAGCAGCCAGCACCTACCACCACAGCTTTCTCCCAGGACTTTGAGGACCCACTGTTAACATTTCAACGTAGTGAGGTAGAAGTTCAAGTGAGATGGCTGGTCAGGTGCGGGTGGGGTTGGACAGCCTGGTGGCCAAACTGGATGGGATATGTGGGTGTATCAGTCCATTAGGGACCACCTAGAGTTCATATGAGGCACCCATAGTCCGGTCCATGCTTTCTAGCATTCCATGGCTGACATTGCTTGAGTCCTTACTCAGAGATAGGAACAACTGTCCAGTCAAAGTGGCTCCAGCGTTGTCACCAAGGAGTTGCGTGAAATGTGAAAGATCATGGAGAGCATGGAGCAGATGCAGTCTTCACACTTGGCTGCCATGGCTGCCTACCGCAGAGACATTGCTGGAGTCTTGCTAGCCCTGCAGCTTATCATCACTGCAGTGATGCCTCATCATTTGGCACAGATGAATGCTGCTGCACCTTCAACATCCACCTCTTAACCCCCGATTGTCACTACCTCACAGTGCTCCTTCCAATCCACCATCAGGCTCACAGGAGGCACATGACACATCAGTGGAGGAAGATGTTGATGAATCAACATTCAGACAAAAAGGTTAGCGGTAGCATTCGTCTGTGTCAAATGGACAGTTTCTGCCTGGTCTTGTGCTTACCATCATGCCTCGGAACATAAGCTTCCACTGTCCTCTGAATGACTCTGCTACACTCACCTTGGACTTTAATATGGACTGCCAATTTTGTCATTGTTCCCTATGACATTGCAATCAGGTTGCTGACTGAACTCTGCCTCTTCCTCAACATGTCTCTGGACATGTTCCCCCCCCAAGGACTCTGTCTGGCCCTCCACTGGGCATGTACACAATGTGGGGGTTGCTGTCCAAAGAACTGGGCCAGTCTGCTACCTCAGTAAATTCACATGTAAATAAAAGTACTTAGGTCACTAATATGTGTGTTGCCTGTGAACATTTATGTTTAAATGTGACAACAATGCATGGTCAGTTTAGCCACCACTACAAATCGAGGGACATTTGGAAAAGGCAATCTGCTGACTCTGTGTCCCTGATAGGCATTGAGAAGCCCAGACAGGTGTGACTCTACCAATGCTCATATCTCAAAGACAAGACTGTTCCAGCAACTTAAAAATACTCTATGCTCAGGATGTTGATCGAGACTTGGAACAATACTCAAGTCAGTGTCAAGCTACATGAAGTGGCTCAAACATTCAGTGCAAACAAGGAATACTTAGAACATGTACTCATTGTCAATGGGGCGGATAATGGTTGAATAGATGGGTGTCATGTCATGACACATGTGAAGACAGTTCCGTCAACATGTTATATATGATGACAAAGCAATCTAGCTCTAAGAAGAGGAATGGTGTAGGATAGAATATGTCAAAGTGTGTTTCTGGATCAAATCCTAGCTCTGTTGTGCTGTAGCAACCATCACAGCACCCCTTGCCCTACACTTGTATGCAAAATATTTTGTAGTGTTGTCCACAATGTACAAGGCTGTGTTGAAACACGCACATAGGCTTTAGGATGACTAGTAAATAATAGAAAGCACATATCCCCTGCACCCCCAGATGGAAAGTGAAGCTGTTGTGGGGACCGGTGTTATCAAAGATGCCTCCAATTATCCTAACAACATACCAACATCATGTAACAAATGCTTGTGAGCACAATGCCTACAGTGTATCATGTGTATATCTGTACTTGCAAAATAGTATCATATGGATACTAATTTATCAGACCACTTCAAAACAATCTCAAAACTGAAATATGCTACCCTACATATCAATCATTTTGGTTCACTCACATTCAAACTGCAGATTGACGGTAGCCTCTCCCTTGAAAATGGCATAATTACATTTGTAGACATTCAAATTGATTGTGCGGGTGATGCACCTGTTGTAATAAACTACAAATTAAACAGTACATGTCAACACATCAACAATCATTGACAGCACAACCCATCAACCAGTAGGATTTTATTTTTAAAAATTACACACTTAATAACCAAAACGAATACTAATGACTTATCCTAAACTACACTAATCTAACTTGTACTAATATAAACCTAGACTAAATTAACTAGCTTACCTAAGACTATACACATAACAACATTGTTAGACATCAACCCACCTCCCCCTTAAGGCACATCCAGGGACGGGACAAAGACAGCTTAACCTATACATGAACTAACTAAACATACACCCCAAACAAATATATATATATATATTTTTATTTATTTTTATTAGAACAAGTCCAAAAACAAATCAACTCCCCACCCTAAGGAAAAGGAAACTTAATCAAAAACACTAAGTAAAAAGTCAGAAAATCCTAAAAACTACCTACACCTAACACTATACTAGCCCTAAACTAAAACTACACTAATCACTAAATAACAAAAGATTGTCCAAAAAACAATGGACACTGGGTGAAGGGAATTGGGTGACTGTTCAGGGGGGACAGCAAACATCATTCAGGCATCAATAGGAGAGCCCCAGGGCCCCCTTAATGTCCATGAGGTGTCCCTTGAATACATCATGGTCATGTTCCAGATGGGCCACACAAACATTCAGGTTGTAATGCAACCTTCGCTCCCTCTTTGTCAGGACTGACATTTGTTGGTGTCCTGCTGGTCTCAATGATGATGTTGATCCTGGGTGGATGGACTTAGAACTGCTGATGGTTTTGGATGTGGGCCACTCTGTTGGACACCTGAAGGGCCAGGGATTTGCTGTGTGTGCCTCTGGCATGTTGATGAGGCAGGCAGGGTAGCATGTTTCTTGCCATCTTTCTTGGAGCTGACAGTAATCAACTTCCACTTGTCAGAAGCCCTCTCCTCATGGTACCTTTGTGCCATGTCATTGAAGCCCTTTGCCACATGCAGAATGTGTAAGTACCATTCCTTATGCACAAGGAACTGCCTCTGTTTGCTGACTCCAAAAAAATGATGGCATTCTGCATGTTTGGCACAAACAAAAATCTCACAATATGATCTCTAAACAACATCATAAAAAGTAGTGCACGTCACACATGACCTGACAACTTCTAAGTAAATAATAACAGTAATCCTAATCTGATGTTGATAACAACATGTTGACTCATGGGATGGGACATAGCAAGGGCAGAGTGCAGTGACAACAGTTGTAGAATAGCTGTTTGCAATTAGGCTGCGGTCACAAAAACTGATTGAGTCCAACAAGGGAAGTGCCCTAAGGATGATGTTTAACAGGCCCAGTGCAGAACATGACAATTACAACTACACAAAGACAGTAGGCTGCACTGTCTGCAATCATGGCAGATGACTAATCACAACAGTGGTAGTCATGTTGGACATTTGAACAAATGCAATTTCATTGAATTATTAACAATTTGGAGGTGTCAACACAGCTACACATCCATAATAGATGATGTATACATTTACTTGCAAATCTGTGTAAACATGCCCATAAATTTAGATTAATGGAAGGAAAGAGGGCATATGTTCCATGAATTTTTGTGTGGTGGTATTAGCCTGCTCTGCACCTTGCTGTGCTATGACACAATGGGACAGCAAAGCTGCTGCATTTCTACATCATATTTGGCTGCACTGCTTTTCAACTAGTGGCAGTGTGAACCCCTTCATGCTAGTGCAAAGGAATGCACCCTTGCACAATTGTGCTATGGTGTCTGACTTGAGCAGAAGATAGTCAATGTGATGGGAAGGATCACCGTCAGGCACTTGATCAATCATTGAACTATAGCGTTTTGTTTTTCATGTGTGCAACACTATGCTGAACACTTCGTAACATATACATTGATGATATGTTGAGCATTTCACAGTACAGAGCATGTTTGAAAAATCTGTTGTTCACGGTCTAAACTATTACGCACTCCACAATATTCAAGGTGCTCCTGTGGAAATGGTTATGCGTGATGATGAATGGGCATAGCAGGCTAACAATGCCCAGCCCTTATACCCTAAATTTTGTGTGAAAGGGTGTCTAATGCATGAGTTGAAGTTGTTCTACGTTGACTTGATTATCACTGGTTTGGCACTGAGGCGGAGACAGTCTTGCCAAGACAATGTTTTGCAACCAAACTTTGCATTGGCTACAGGGGCCTTGTGATTTACATCAACATGAAAATGAATCACAAGAATCATTATCAAAATGGTAAGTAATCTCTGGAACATATTTAGGTTATCTCAATCTGTGTTACATTTGACAAGATTCATTTGCAAAAGTTGTTAAAGTTGGCTCATGCAACTAAGCCATTTGCAACATGTACAGAAGCTGTAATTGTGGATATGAGACCTGCTCTTTGTACAACTAACTCTCATTGACAAGTGTAACTCAAAATAACTGCCAATTGTTGACAGGCACATCAGTGCTGGGTGTCTATGGATTCCAGGTCTGGTCATACCTATCAACTACATTACTCAAATGTATCCTCTTAAGTATGACTTATACCAAAAGGGAGTCACCGTTCCTAAGTAGAGAGAGAGAGAAGGGAAGTAATAGGTACTCTTGTTGTGTGCTACTCTAATTGTGGGGGCAGTGTGCCCTCATCTTGATGCCCTCACACACCCTGAAGGATGTCATGCTTCATCATTGGGCTTTTGCGCCTCGTCGGGCCGGCGCTGCAATGCCCTATGGGTCCCCCGAAGGGTCTCTTTTTCGGAGATCTTTTGATGAAGCCGTATGGGTGCGTGGGGGTAAGTGGCAGTGAAGTCCTAGAAGGTGCATTAAAAAATGGCTGGAGGGAGAGTGATACATTTTTTATTAGGGTGATCCCTCTGTCATTATTAAAACAAAGTGTATGGTGCTGCTTAACGGGGTATTATGTCCCTTGGTAGCTGAGTAACTATATGTCCCTAGTGGGCATATGTTCTGGTCAACATGTTTCTCGCTATAGTGGCCTCAGGGGGAGATCCAGGGCGCTTCGTCAGGACTGAGTAAGGAAAGTTTTATCTACAGTGGCCCGAAGTGTTCGGTGCCCCCGGATAAACGGAGGGAGTAGAACTTCCCTTAGTAGGTAGGGTAAGATCCCATGAGATCAGTGAGGGTCACTTGAGAAGGTTCTCTCGGTGCATCTGGGCTGTGTCACCTGTGTGCCTCTTGCCGTCTCTGCCGTAGATACAACTTTCCTTACTCGGTCCTGACGAAGTGCCCTGGATCTCCCCCTGAGACCACTAAAGCGCAAAACATGTTGATCAGAACATATGGGCTCAGAAATACTTTATCTGTAACTATACAATATTGATGTGACAAATCATTCCATGCTCAGTAAACATATTTAACTTAATGTAGCAGTGGCCATGCAACATGTCCCCAAACTGACCTATACATACCATGACAAAGAGCCATAATCATTTGGAGATTTGAATGAGAATACGCACAATACATCACAAAAGTATTTGGCCATTGTTTTTTAAGTTACATATTCCATTCAATGTGGCATGAGTACCCACAGCCACAGCTTACATAAAATAATTGAATTGTGGTGACACAGTTGATACTATGGGGGCAAACAACATATGGGAATGGTTGTACATGGTCAACGTTTGGAAATAAGACTGTGTTTTCATGTTTGTCCAAAGTTCATGCCAATATGCTACAACATGTAGCAAATGATACTCAGCAACAGATGAGACATGATCAGGGGTAGACACTTATCATCATTTGCAACAGTGTACACCTGCAATGGCCAGCACCACATCAGGCCCCCTTACACAATCTTGTCAGGGTGCATAGATGTTTGTGATGCTGCATGATAGGCTCACTGACATTTCAAAAAATCATGGACTATTTGCTTGTACTTGGCTGGGATGTAGTGAATCATATGAGGAGTTGCAATATCAAGTCAATAAGGCCAATGACGTTCTCCATTAGCACATGATGATGATGTGCACAACTCTTGACTTGATGCTTCATCATCACACTAGAGTTGAGGTCCGTGTGATGCACATCCAGACAGTGTACAACATCATACAGGGCCAGGGGCACAACATATATATGTCAACACATACAATTCAAAGGTAGGGGCAATGCACTCAACAGTGGCATGTGGGTCCATGAAGGCATCCACCTCTCCCTGTGTGATCAAGGGTCTTCCAGCTGTGATAAATGGATGGAAAGAAAGATATATGTATTTAACATCACATTTCACACGTCTCACGTACATCATTGAGGTCTTCTTGATACAATTTCATTCACTGTAACAGTCATTTGTGTGTGCACATTAAATACATGTTGCGATGTGCTTTGCTGTCTGACACCCAACACATGACAATTGCAGCCTTGTGGCCTACTGGACATTCCTGCCAGGATCAGTGGGACAAAACAGACTACTACTTAATCTACAGCTTCATGACTAACTTTTTACCTCAACAACATCAATATACATGATGTTGTTTGATCAAATGGGTCCTTTTGCCTCCCCACAGGTGTATCACAACCCTTGGCATGTTGAAATCCTGCATTGTGTTTCTCACAGAGCTTGAAAGCCAGTTAATCATGTGAAGTGTTCCATTTGGACAGTACATCATGACAAGCATTTCATTTAGCCAGGTAGCACATGCCATGTGAGGGGCATAGATGTGGTCCTGAACCTAATTAGTGGTCAGTGGATTCCTCTTCTAATCTGAAACAAAGTTGGTCATGTAATTAACACCTTGCCTGCCAACGATGATTCCCAGGTGATCCATGAGGTCTCCCTCACGCCCAATGCAATCCTGCCAACGGTGCTTCCATTGCTGGACAGTCCTGTCCACACAAAACATTCTCATCATCTTTTCTCGGATGTGCTCCCACCTGACCTTCGGGATTTTTACATTGTATCCCTGGAGGATATGTCCCCCAGCCTCAACCATCCATAGCAAATACAACTTTACTATCCATAGGAAGCCCTCCAAGTGCCCCTTGGACATCCTGCTCTCCCTACCCTGACTCAACATCTCCCAAAACACAAGTGACTCCAGGAAAAAGAAAATTAACCCTCAAATTACCCCTAATAACTGTGTAAAATACAGAGACACCCCTAAGACGTACACCCCACAAAACAATCACAAAGTCACAAAAAACAGATATGCACAAAGACATAGGACTCAACAAGGACAGTATGGACAGAACACTACACACAGAAACACTCTCCAACACACCAACACCAGCAGACACCTTGCAACACCTGCACAACTCTCAACAGACACTAACAGTGTGGTTGAAAGAGAAAGTGAAAGTGTACAGTACTCCTCCATGGAACAGGATGCAGACTGACATCACTTCCTGGCAGTTTGCGGCTCGTTTTCTGACTTTGCGACAAATTTTAACCACTACGGGGTAAGCGGGAATATTTCCTCTATATACATGTATTTTGCGAGTATTTTCCATGGCGGTTATGAAAAATATTAACGCTAAAATGGATTTGCGTTAAAATTTTATCCGCAAATTGCTACTTGATCAGTATATGTACCATTTTTCCTATTTAGCAGGCCTAACAACACAATATGGATATGTGATGTGATCTGTGTGGTGTATTGGAGTGTAGTCTATCTGGACTGTCCCGATATGAGTGATCCTGAGCTGTCAAGAGGCACTAGTTACTCACATTGATGTCTGTCTATGGCTGGTCATGTGTGTAAGAAAAAGCATGCCTCAGTGTCACTCATGAGGGTTAGCATTGGTGGTATGTGTCACTACATGTGAGACTCTTACATCACACATTGCTGTGATGTCTGTGCCAGTTAGATGGGCTTGCTACACAAATGTATTTGACCAACAGGAAGTCACTACTTGTATATGAGATTGGTGATGCAGCACACAAAGCGCAGCTATGTCTGCACATTCACATTTGAGTATTTGATTAGCTGGAGGCACAGAGGTGCACATTGACAACGGTTTGTGCAAAGGTACTCATGGCCATATTTTCAAGATATAGGTCTATGCATTTCATGCTGCGCTATGCATGACATGATCTATGACCGGTGTCTAATGACCAGATCCATTGTCACCATTACAAAATATGAAAACCAGACAGTACATGGTGTAAGGATCTTCTTGTGGAAGCAACATTTTAAGATCAGTCTAGTATGACAGCAATGAGCAAATAGTAGCTGGTATAGACAATGATGTTACGGCTGGACAGATAGCAGTACAATTTATTGATGTTAGTGTGCCAGCTCATATTTTTTATCCCCTAAGGGCTACAAGAGCTTACAGACACATCTGAGATAATGTATACTTACATGTGTGTGACAGATAGCAGAATGGAGCAGCCAAATACAAATTATGCATAGGTCAACAAACCGCACTGAGCCATGTACAAACATGTTGTAGAACCAGATTCACAGATGAACATGACATTGTTACTTTAGAACAGCAAAGCAGCACTTTACATGTCCCAATCTTTGCAACAGCAAAGCTACCGATGCCTGTAAGTGCAAACAGTCCGCATGACCTGGAGACCACATTGTGCTTTTGTATGAGATCCAGGTGGCTAGACACATATACTGCAGAGTTACAGCAGACTGAAGTTGACGTCAATGCCTGCGTTGTGCATGAGACGGTGGGCCCTGGCTCTTGGCATTGGTGCGTCGGCAATGACCATTACTTGGTGACAAGGAATGGCATGTTATAAGTTTACACATTGCTTACATGAGAAGTACGCATGGGGCAACTTGTTGTGTTGATCATTCAAGGTGCTACTGATCATGTACAAAGGGCAGTGTGCATTGCATGACACGCACCAAGAGGACACTGGGCTGACAGGGGAGACATCCTATATCTTTGACATGCCTCTCAACTTCATTATGCCAGAGTAGGTTGTTCTGTCTGTCAACGTAGAGGGTGAGGCCCATTTGCTCTACAAGACTTGTGATGCCGGGACCTGTGAGTAGGCAACTAAGAGGGCCCACTTCCATCTCCTGTATCTGTAATTTCAAATGCATAATTAGAGTACCATGCCGTGCCCAGGCTTGTATGATCTGGACTGACCGAGGATTAAGCTGGCTGAGTCAGTGACTCGGAGAGGATGTTGTGATTTGAGGCCTGGTGTAGTTTTCAAGTTTGGGAGATGGTTGGGTGTGAAGCAGAGGAGGCCCAGGGGTTGTATCTGCACATTAGCCGTAAACAGACTGTTTGTACCAAACAGTTTTCCATGGACAATATGGAACATGTGATTAACCCTGGGCATAAAACTCCGCTCCGCTCCGCTCGCAGAGTTTGTGGATTTTTGGCAACTCCGCGTTCAAGCGTAGAACGCGGAGTTGCCGGAAAACTCCGCACTCCACAACGGAGCAGAGGTTTTTTTGTGTTAACGTGCCCAAAATGCATTTTTGCGCATGTGGTAGCGACTTACTGGGTGCCTGCGATCGCCGACGAGATTTCCCATCTGTTCACGAGCGCCACGAGATTTGGTAGCTAGCTGCACGGTCCCGCAAGAGTTTGCGATCTCAAACACGTCATTCGTCTGCGCCATCGGACTTCCGGTGGAAGTTTTGTGAAGAACGTGATCCTGAACATGCTGAATCTGAAATCTGGAGAAGGTTCTCTCCCGAGCAGCATCAAAACCTTCTCGAAATGACGATTTGGATTAAAAAAAAAACCTCCTCGGATTGACATTTGGGTTCCTTTCTTCTTCGTTTTTGAGCCAAGCGCTGCCATTGATTCTTCCCGTGTGGTCCCGGAGGACTACACCATCCAGCCTGCTCAACGCTTGGGGGACACAGCTGCAGCCAATTGGGGCAGCAGCGCTTTAAGAACCAGCGCAGACTCCCACAGCGCGGGTTCCTTTCCTCTTCGTTTTCGAGCCAAGCGCTGCCATTCATTCTTCCCGTGTGGTCCCGGAGGACTACACCATCCAGCCTGCTCCACGCTTGGGGGACACAGCTGCAGCCAATTGGGGTAGCAGCGCTTTAAGAACCAGCGCAGACTCCCGCAGCGCGGGACGCGCACGCGGACGAAGCCCGGACCAAGGGCGGGCCCGTCTGAGCCCGTCCGAGACAGTAAGAGGCTGGGCTGGGCCATTCCCCTAAGATTTTCCATCTTTTCTTGTTATTTCATTCAAAACGGGACAAAGGCCTTATCTAATGTTATTACCCTGTTAATTCTTATTATTGTGGCCAGTGTTTGTCTAATATGAATAAGATAAAGTATGGTAAAGGCCGAAATGTTACCGGGACATTAGATGCATTCCTCCAAAGGGCAGTATCATGCCTGATAAATGAAATAAAATTGACTGAACGAAGACTTTCTTTAACACCGCAACCCTCTCGGAGCAGACTTTCTACTACACCTGTACTCACGGACCCAGCAACGATTATTAACAATGAGTCATTACCTTCATTGCATAGTACTCCGGCTCAAACAACAATAGATATAACATCTGACTCTGTTCTTATCTCTCCCCCGGGTCATGGTTTAAGCCCTGTTAGCTTAAAAGTTACTACTAGAGGACAAAAGGCCATACGCAAGCTAAATCATACTACTGATCCTGTCCGAAATAAAAGGAAAGGTAAAACCATTTTAAAACAGAGCAAACCTGCCCAAAAGGCGACGGAGAGCAAGGTAAAACCAGTTGCTGATACGGGAGAATCCAATAAAGTCCCCCCGACTACTGCGAATTTGAGCGAGGCTGTCAAATCTGATGATAATGTTTTTGATAGGAATTTTTGGGGCAGACTTGAGATAATGCTATCAACCTTTTTAGAACCTATCATGCTCAAGGTAACTTCAGTGGAAGCTAGACTTTTAAAAATAGAGGAGCTGGTCGGCAGTACACTATCAGTAAAATCGATAGATAACACTAAAGCAAACGAAGTTAACCCATTAAACCGGGGGGTGGACATGGTTGTTGCTTCTACCATCATTCCCAAAGCTACCGCACTAACATCAAATAGGAGTAATACTCCCTAAACGATCACCTCTAACACAGACAACTCATTGGCACGTGCTGGTCAGCACCCTAGTACAGGCAGACCCGCTATAACAGTTCCTAGTAACCCTGCTGGCCCAGACAGGAGTATGTAGACTGAAGGGATGATAGATGGGAATAGGGTAACTAGGAAGGGCAGAGAACTATAAGAACAAAAAGATCAGTTTCATTGCCCTCCATCTAACCTACATCTGCCCCCAGAAGTGACTCCGTATACGGTAGTTCTGGTGAATGTTCCACCATTAATTAACAATGCTTTTGAGCACTGGTCGTCCTTAAAAAACAAGTCACTCCATTTTTTAGCCAGAAGAACGGGCTTAAGCAAGCCCCTTTTTAATGATTTTAAAATGGCGCGCAGGATTGCGTGGGTTGGCCCCTCAGTTAAATCTTTTTGTGGGGACTGCGTTGTACTAACATTTAAATCACCTTTATTGGTGCATACAATACTAGAAAGGGGCAATAGGGGACCTTCTGATCCCAACAACATAAACATAGTACCATTGGGATATTTTTATTGCCCCTTATATTCACCAATTCAACAGGGTTTTTCCGCTGAGAGAGATAATTATCCTAGACTAAGACAGCCTAGTTACTCTGTTCCAGTTCATAATCGTTTTGATCCCCTGAACTTTATGGAAGATATCAATTGACTGGAGTCCAGAATTCATGTATTAAATAATTATCAGTCTAGCAGCTCAGAGTATAGGAGACATTGCAGGTCAATTTTAATGCGAAATGACGACCCTATATGTGGTCATCATGTTAACAAGGATAGTGATCTGGCTCTTGGGTCCTTGGAAACGATTGTGGAGACACAGGGTGATTGTTGTGATATTCTAAATGTCCCTTTTTCAATTAGTGACTTAAATGACTGTCTGACTGTTAACAGTAGACCTGAGGTACATGGACCCACGGGCCCACAGACAGAGGATCAAATTAATGTACAGGGCATTTTAACTGTCCCCTCTCTACCCATACTTGTAAACGAGGATCTTTCTAGTCCTGCTACATATTTTTGTAATAGCCCCCCTGACGTCAAACTTCCCCTTTGCAACATAGTGTCATGGAATATTGCGGGGATTTGTTCAAAGTTGAACGTTCAATTGTGGTGGGATTTTATCCTACAATTTGAGGTCCTGTGCCTTCAGGAGACTTGGTCTACGGACGTGATTCACCTAAATGGATATAGGACCTACCACACTCCAGCTGTGAATGTTCAGAGTGGACGGGCCAGGGGTGGTTTATGTACGTATATATCTAGTGGCCTAAACATAAGAAACATCACGATGCTTGCTAGCGATGATTATTATCATTTAGTTAGATTGGATCTTAACAAATCATCAGCCATAGTTTTGGTCAACTTTTATAATAACATCCCCCTTGGGGAAGCGGGCATTGTTGTAAGAAAGATGTCCACTGAACTGAGATCAGCAGGTAAAACCATGGGCAAAGATATAACATATATATTAGCTGGGGATTTTAACTGTGCGTTATGTGAAAATGCTGATGATAATTTGTGTGGAGGCCTACGAGAGGTAGGTGCATGTTCATCTCACTTTAGGCATACCAGTTTGGGGGAGATGCTAAATGAATTTATTTTTAGCTTTGATCTGAGTTTTGCTAATGAAATTTGCCCTACACCAACCCCAATGCCATGGACATTCAACGGTAGAGGTCTTTGCTCCACTATAGACTTTATTTTAGTATCAAATAAATACAAACAAAGCTTACTTTCCTTTTGTGTCTCAGAGAACTCATTGAGTGATCATTTTCCCCTTTGTTTGACCATTAGGCTATCCTCTAGCAAAATTTTTAGACTTAGGGCCCGATTCTGATGCAGTTAGGAAATCTTCCCGATTGAATCGGTTTGGAAATGGTTTCCGACCGACTCGGATCGGGAGAGTCCGACCGGCCGAGTATGATGCATCCGGATGCTTCCAGATGCGATTTGGTTGGACTCCCATTGACTTCTATGGGAGCCTATGTTCCTAACCGCATCGTAATCTGGCCCTCGGTTGGGAAGACACGTTCCCGATCCGATTCGGAAGGAGCAAATGCCATTAGGAGTCCTTCCTAACCGCATCGGAATCGGGTCCTAGGTGGGAATGCTTTCCTAACCGCATCGGAATCAGGCCCTTAATGTCAATAACGATCGGTTGCTAGAAAATATAGCTATAGGTAGCACTAACGGGTACTCCCTTTGTTGGGCCATGGCTGATCAAGCTGCCGTGACTAAAGCAGTGGTGGTCAAGTGCAAATCACAAATAGAGACGTGTTTGATTGAAACAGCGCCCCCTGATATAATTTTAAGCTCATTCATGGTAATAACCACTGCAATAAGAGAGTCCCTCGTAAGGCGCAAAAGGAGTAACAGCTCTCATAAAGGGTGGTTTGATACAAGGTGCACTAAAGCGTACTCCCAGTTAAAGAAGGTACTCCACAAAATACCGAAAAATACTCTGGAAATAAGGTCAGCGAGAGAGGCATACAAACAAGCAGTAAGGGACAGAAAAAATGTCTTGAAGAGGTAAGCCTGGGAGGCTCTACACGCGGCCTCACTATCCAGAGATTCGGCGGCCTTCTGGAAGATAATCCGGGCACCTTTCCTGACTACAGAGACCAGTCCCTCAATTGAGATAGCTATATCGGAAGAGCAGTGGATTGGGCATTTTGCCCAAGTGTATAGGGGCGAGGATAACCCTGAGGGTGAGGGTTATCTTGATACCGAGGACACTAGAGCTTGTCGGGCGTTGGGACCAAATTATTACTCAAATCAGAAGGAATTGAGATTTACCCTAGATGAAGTAAAGCGAGCTCTGGATGTAAGTAAAGGCGGTAAGGCACCTGATCCAGACGGGGTCCCCGTGGACATGTTTAAATCAAACGTCTCTCTATGGGGACCCCTACTGGTGCAGGTGCTCAACGCCAGCTGTAGCACTGATTTCCTACCCACGTGGGTTGAGTCTACCATTGTGCCCATTTTCAAGAAGGGGGATAGGCATGATCCTGGATGTTACAGACCAATCTCCCTGCTGGACGCCATAACAAAGGTAGTGGGTAGAATCATCCTGGAACGTCTCCAGGACTGGGCTGACGAGAATTCTATCCTGTCAGACCTTCAGTATGGCTTCTGGATTGGTGTAGGGACTGTTGAACAGGGTATAAACCTTTCTTTTTTAGTGGGGATGTACACCAGAGCAAAACAAGGGAACCTCTTTTTAGCATTTGTTGCCCTCACAGCCCCATTTGATTGCGTGCGTCATACTAAGTTATGGTCAATATTAGAAGTCATGGGGGTTGATGTAAATATTATTTATTTTCTTAAACGTTTTTATAGTGATGCCAAAGCCCGCGTCTGCTGCGGGTTGAAGGGCGAGTGCACGACCACATGCCCAATCAGGAGCGGAGTCAGGCAGGGTTGTGTCCTAGCTCCGTTCCTGTTTAATTTGTATATAAATGGATTGGGGGAGGCCCTTATCAAAGATAATCAGGACTTCCCTCAGGTGGTCGGCCGCTCTATTCCAGCCCTTCTGTACGCAGATGACGCAGTGCTGATGTCCCGTACACAAGTAGGTTTACAGCGTGTTTTGGATAGTTTTTCCCTTTTTATGCAAGACCTAGGTCTACGGGTAAACTCTTCCAAAACTTTTGTTATGCGGTGTGGCTCCAGAATAAAGAAGCCTAAAGATATGTATGTGGCAGGACAAAAGATTGGGATTTCAAAGACTTTCTCTTACTTGGGCATTCTTTTTGCCCATAACGATACCTGGGTGCAAGCTACTGCAGCAAAAAAATTGGCACTTTTACGTACTACCTCCACTCTTACTTCTTTTGCAAGAAAATTAGGCAAAAAACCCCAGTGGAGCTTATTAAAATTTATAAGGCTAAATGTG
Organism: Calotriton arnoldi; assembly: GCA_963921515.1. Taxonomy (NCBI): domain Eukaryota; kingdom Metazoa; phylum Chordata; class Amphibia; order Caudata; family Salamandridae; genus Calotriton; species Calotriton arnoldi. The sequence continues at coordinate 84,074 of CAWUFW010018012.1, forward strand.
TTTCAGCTGCAGTATATGGGAGCGGGGTTTGGGGGCATGCCGACCCGCTACCAATCCAGAGATTAGAGAACTCCTTCCTAAGGTATATCCTTTCGGTTCCGAGTAGTACCTCAGCATGCATATGTCATGCTGAGTTAGGACTACCTTTTATATCAGATTTAATTAGGCTCGAGCCTGTCCTGTTATGGCACAGGCTCTGGACCAAAGAAGAGGCAAAACTGAATAGAGATATCCTTATTGACATCCTGAAATTGGAAGGTGCCGTGAGGATCCCTTGGATAAAATATGTCCGAAACTTTTTAAAGGATCTTGGCCATTCAGACTATTTCACTAATCCTACCACAATCAGGGCAATAACAAGGAAGGAATTAAAGCATGAGGGTATTCTCCATCTGGATATGATTAGAATGTCATCGGAGATATTAAAACTCACAGTCCTACACAATCAGTTGGTTTTAACTTCTTTTAATGTTCAACCCTACCTGACTTTTGTACCTAGTGCCCATGATAGGTTTTTATTAACTCGTTTTAGGCTGGGGATTTTCTATAGGCTGGTAACTTTCCCCACTGAGAATGATTGGTCTCAAAATCTCCAATTATGTCCCTGTGATAACATGTCCCCTCAATCTACGATACATGTTGCTTTGTTCTGTAGGTTTTATTCTGTACCTAGGAGAGCCCTCCTTGTTCCTATTTTAAAACAATGGGGGTTACGTCAATGTCGTCCTGCTTTCCTGGCTCTTCAATTTTTGGAAAATGAGCACTGTGTTTTTAGAATAATAATTTTTCTGAAATGGGTTTTGAGTATAAGGAAACAAAGATGTATACTACTGTCTCAATGAGAAATGGATTTTTAAATTGTCTATATGAAGGCCTGTAAATTAAATACTTTTTTAATCTCATGTATATACTTAATAATGAATTTTGTCTGCATGAATTGTAAGATTGTTTTATCTATTGCTTTTATGATTGTTTGTTTATTCAATCGAATAAAGCCTTCTTTGACTTGACTTGACATTTGGCTGTACTTTTTTGTGCAAGGAGTCGTTTTTCTTTTTTTACTTTTTTTGAAGAGGATGGAAGTGCACCAGACTCTCCGACTTCCTGTTCCTGTCCATCAGGCTCCTCCCAGTGCTTTGTCCATCTCCTGTTCACTTTTCATTTGGATTTGGAGCTGGAAGGATCACTCTTTGTGTCTGCTGCATCATATATATCATTGGATTCAAGGACTTTTGAATTTGAGATTTCACAAGTAAGTTTGAAAATTGGTGTTGTTTGTTTGATTGAGGCATTGCACCTACATTTTTTTGTACTTTTCATCGTTTTTTTTTAGATTTATTGTGGTGGGTGGCCTGTAGTTTCAGTAGGGGCCTAGTTGTTTCTTTGTAAGTAGTTTTTCTTCTTTTATAAAGGAAACATGTTGCACAGATCACTACATTTTTTTCAACTTTTGAAATCAATTTGCAATATTTATTTAATTCACTAGCCCAGTAGTCTGTCAATAGGGCTTTCAGCCAGTAGGCCCAAAGCTACTCATGGGTGCATGAAACAACTGTGTCTGTGGTGCCTGTTGAATTTAAACATCATTTAGGGCATGGATGGCATTGGATTGAAATGCAAAATGTGTTTTTGGTATTTCACTTTTTTCATGTGTGTTAAATAAATGCCTTTGTTGGATGTGTGTGGTTGTTGTGTAACTTGCAAACCTTTTTTAGCCCTGTGGATTTTCATTTTTGGCATTGTTGCATTAAAGCTGTGTTGTTTAGCATGCCTCCTTTGTCTGGCCAGTGTGTGAGTGTGTTTGTAATAGTGGGCCAGAATTTGCCTTGGCTGAGCCTCCAAGTGTGGCCAGGGGCCATTTTGTAAAGTCTTTGTCCATATAGGCCTGCTTGAGTTCATTGTTTTCCAGGTCTCCTGCTTGTTGTTCTTGTGAGTTACCATGTGGCTGGTGGCCATTTTGTGATGGTAGTTAATGTGTTGTTGCCATAGGCCTGCATGTCTTCTTTCCTTTGTTCCTCTTGGCTTATTGCTTCTTGTTGTGGTAGCCTGGCCATGTGGCTGGCGGCCATTTTGTGAAGGCAGCCAGTGTGCTTTTGCAATAGGGCTGCCTTGTCTGTCTTCCCTTTCTTGTTGTTGTGGCCTGGCCATGTGGTTGTTGGCCATTTTGTGAAGGCAGCCAGTGTGCTTTTGCCATAGGCCTGCATTATCTGTCTTCCCTTTCTTGTTGTTGTGGTCTGGCCATGTGGCTGTTGGCCATTTTGGAAAGGTTCAGCCAGTGTGCTTCTGCATTGGGCCTGCAAGCCTTCTTTGTGGTGGCCAGGCCTTCTTGCTGGTTGGTGTTTTGCATGCAATTTTTTCTTCTTTTATCCAGCAAATAATTCAGCATAGTCAATACATTTTCAAATAAATTTGCAATATTATTGATTTGAATTGATTCACTATGTGGCCTAGTCTGCCAATGGGTATTCCAACCAATAGGCCCAGAGGTACTCATGGGTGCATGAAACAACTGTTTTTGTGGTGTCTGTTGAATTTAAACATCATTTAGGGCAAAATTAGTTTTTTTTTGGTATTTCACTTTTTTTCATGTGTGTTAAATAAATGCCTTTGTTGGATGTGTGTGGCTGTAACTTGCAAACCTTTTTTAGCCCTGTGGATTTTCATTTTTGGCATTGTGGCATTAAAGCTGTGTTGTTTACCATGCCTCCTTTGTCTGGCCAGTGTGTGAGTGTGGCCAGCATTTGCCTTGGCTGAGCCTCTCCATGTGGCCAGGGGCCATTTTGTAAAATCTGTGTCCATATAGGCCTGCTTGAGCTCATTCTTTCCCGGCCTCCTGCTTGTTGTGAGTGACCATGTGGCTGGTGGCCATTTTGTGGTGGTAGTTAGTATGCTTTTGCCATAGGCCTGCATGCCTTTCCTTTGATCCTCTTGGCTTATTGCTTCCATCCATTGTCAGCTGCAGCTCCCTGAATGCTGCATCCCATGTGATGCACAATGCCAAACCGGGTCCGTTACATTTCTATTTTTGTTGTTGTTGTTCTTCTTTCCTATCCTTCATGAGTGTACTGTACACTACAGTACACCAGCCATAAAAGCCCTTGTTGTTGTCAAAGAAAGTCTCACAAATAGCTACACTGTATTGTTATGTTTTTTTTAATAACTGAGATAATAAATTTAATAATATTAACAACACTAACAAGTGTGACCACACACTAAGTTATATATTATATTTGTTTGTTTGTACTAGTAGTAATTGAACCACAACAATGAATGCCACATTTCACTGATGTTCTTCTTGCTTCTTTGCTTTTAGGTGCACAAAAGAGGAGGAGACAACATTACCCATTGTACTGCCAGACAGAAGTCCTGCTGCTCAAGACGTCAAGTGACGTGTGACCACACACATCTCTTCAACTTGTGCCACTGCGTGCAGCTGACATCTTCAAGATGGCCCCAAAGAAACGTACCAGGTCCAGTACCAAGAAATTGCCACTGAGAAGCAGACACTGCCACTTACCAAGACTGGTATGTCGTACAAGACCTTTTTTTGGAAACCAAAAATTGCGCCTGCTGCAGCGGTGTCCGGGGAGCAAGCTGGGAGCAGCAACCCCGAATCAGTAGACCATCTCACCAACCTAGGCCCAAGCCCATGTCTGTCGCAGAGGCAGCCAGTCTAATCACGAATCCAAGGCCGACGAGCAGTGATGTTGAAATTGACTTATCGTTATCGCAAAGTAGTACCCAATCAATGCAGGAAACTCAGATAAGTCGGCAACAACAGCCGCAACCACCCCCAATAGTAGTTGTTCCTCCTGAAGTAGGGGCAGTTCAGAAGATCGAGCTTCCTGCAGAGGAAGAAGAGCAAGCCACTCTTTCAGAAGATCCATTGTCTTCCAGATCCCCAGCAAGGAAAAGGAGGGTTAGTCCATCAACTTCTTCTAAAAGCCTCCCTTCTGATGATCTAGACGCCACTTGGAAGCCACCTTAGTCTGAGAGTGAGACACACCACGAGACAAGGCTCGGGAAAAGGAAGGTTCCAGAAAGCCTTAGATTTATGGAGGTAGATGTAGAAGAGGAGGATAATGACGAGCCAGTCATCATGGACATTAGTCCCGCCACAGTGGAGACCGACATTACCCCATCCCAAATTGCTGTGAGGGATGTGGCACTGATACCACAACACAGATGATACTACCAACACCACCTCCAGCTTCCATATTTCACTGGCAGCGACCTACATCCACCACAACCACCTTAGTAGAAGTAGGTACTGCAGAGAGTCAAAAGTCACGCCCACCTACCAGTTCATCCGACATTGCAAGTGGCACCAGCAGTGCCAGAAAATTGACCTCCCCAGTTTGGGACTTTTTTTCAGTTAGCAAGAAGGAGGTGAACATTGCTATATGCTCCATTTGTGGACAAGGTGTGAGCCGGGGTAAGCTTGGTACAAACTATGGTACCGGAGGCCAAATAACCCATGTGAGAAAACACCACTTGATACAGTGGGAAGCGCACCTTAGTGGCCAAAAAATGCGCGTATTGTTGGTGGAGGGGATGAAGAAGAAGAACCGATCACGGTGGAAGGTGAACAAGAGAGAGACATTTTCTCTGTTACACAAAGCAGCCCTGTCCCCAGCAGTGCAGTGGCACTGGCCACATCATCATCATCAGCATCGCAATGGCACAAAAGTAAGGCTGAGACACCAAGGGGTCCAAGGGAAGAGAGTACCACAATGAAAAAACGTGCATTTAGCCTAACATCTGGCTTCAAGAAGTCACCTGCATCAGTGGCACCAGAAGAGAAAAAATCCAGGCTACCATTTTCAACATGTTTAGGTCGATAGGGCAGTACGAACGCAACCACCCAACGGCACGTTTGTGCAACGGGAAGCTGGCTAAAATGTTACCGCTGGACCTCCTCCCTTTTTCTTTTGTGGAACGGGTGGGTTTTCTTGAATTTGTGGCAGCCATCTGACCGAAATGTAAGGTTCCCAGCCGGTCCTATTTCGCCAGAGTTGCTGTTCCAGCACTACATCACGACGTGCTGGAATTCCTTGGACAAGCTTTGCAGCAGAGTGCTGTTCATACTATCCACCTGACAACAGACATGTAGACCAGTTGCCAAGCCACTAATTACATGTGCATCACTGCACACTGGATCACTTTTGTCGGGGTTAGAGAAAATATATCTGCAGCAGGTGTTCTTGACTACACCAGACAAACCGTGTGGGGCGACATTTCACCCCAATCCCAGTCGCACAGCCATAACGTGAGTTCTCATTAATGCTCAAATGTCATCCTTCGTTTAACTCCATTTAATTCAACACTTTAATCCAGTTTTCTCATGTACTCTTTTTTTCTTCACTCCACATGTAGGGCATCATGCAATTTTTAAGCTTCCAATGCTCAAGATGTGCCCATATGGACCTCTTTCAAGAACACGAAAAACACATGATTCGTCCAAAGCAGTTCTCTTTATTTCAACCCAATGCATTTCAGGCTTCATAAGCCCTTCTTCAGGGGTAACTGCAAGTATTAATTGAAAAACCACCATTACTTCATATGTCCTAAATAACTCATATGCAATAAACCATAAATAGCCATGTTTACATTAATACGACCTTAGTGACATGTGCGAAAACAGCATTTATTCAATCCATGTTTTATTTGTTTTTTTGTTATAATAAATTACCTTTCTCAAAACTAAACACTACGGCTCCCGAGTCACAAACGAATCACTTTCCACCCCTTCCCTACCCCAAAATGTTTAACCCACATCCCCCCTCCTGCTTCCACACTACGTGCTTACACCTTGCCACTCACGAGTTGAGCCCCTCGTGCCCATCATTCACCCCCACTTGTCACCAACCCCCAGACTCAGGCTTCTTACACTAATACTCTCCCCAATTGCCTCACTTTCACACTTTTGATTCACCCCTTACTCTCGCACTACCGCCACTGACAAACTTCCAATCGCCTTGACCAAATTCCGCACTTTCACACTCCTCATGCACCCAAACCGCTTCCAAACTGACTAACACCTCAGATAAATTCCTCACATTCACGCTACACAATCTCCCTCTCCTCACGCTCTCGAAATCACCTCAACTACAGCTCATCGCGTACCTATGAAAACTACACTTTCACGCTCCTCATTTTCCCCTTGCTCACGCGCCCAAACCGCTTGTGAACTAACAGTCACCTCAGCTAAATTCCTCACATTCACACTATACAATTCCCCCCTGCTCTCACTCTCGAAATCACCTCAACCACCACTCCTCTTGTACCTGTGAGAACTTCATCATATTGTCATCCCGACATCCGATCCAATCAAAATATTTTCTCCCCCCATGACTCAATCATTTTAAACCGTCAGCCAACTCCGTAATCCCTCTCTCATTGGTGCTCATAAATGGAACCCGTGACTTTCCCTCAACTACCTATGGACCACCCCAATATTTAAAAAACGACCACTACCACAACCCAATGCATTCCCGAGACCCAACTAAAATAAAATAAACATTTCCAAGAAAAAACAATTCTCATTTTCACTCCAAAACGGATTATTGAGCATGTGTTAAAAACGCTGTTTCCAAAGTTCAACATGATGGCATAAATGTCATTCGCGGTTTTTCAATATGCTGATCACTCGAACTCACTCCATGGACGCGATGTTATGCCATACAACTGGATAATGCTAACAATTTTATCAAAGTTATCTTCTGTTTTCTGTTGGGTGCAAACCATCAAGTGGGCAATTTTGTCATGCAATGATTCTAAGGGTGGTGGGATGCACACCTGTTTATCCAGTTAACCATGTTTAACGAAATGGAGTGGAGTGAAGAAAAAAAGAGTACACGAGAAAACTGGATTAAAGTGTCAAATTAAATGGAGTTAAACAAAGGATGACATTTGAGCATTAATGAGAACTCATGTTATGGCTGTGCTACTGGGATTGGGGTGAAATGTCACCCCACACGGTTTGTTTGATTACCAGTGTGCTACCAGGGCAAGGCACTTACCAAGTGAGCACGCACTCTTGAATTATTATTTCGTTAAACATGGTTAAATGGATAAACAGGAGTGCATCCCACCACCCTCAGAATCTTGACTACACCGGGGCACGACAAGTACTGCAGGGCAGCCAGCTTCAAGTTTAACTTCAGAGCCTGAGGGCTGTGTGGTTGGCTCACAGCAGCCAAAACCACCAACAACCAAGAACAACATCAACAACAACAACAACAAGAACAGGAGCATCAGCCCCAAAATCAGCACAGGAATGGTTTCTACAGCAAAGGCTTCAGTCCAGTGCTGAGGCAAAGCCAAAAGAGGCAGAGCAAAGCAGAGCACCCATAAGCATTGAACGGATGGTCCAGGCTTATCTGGATGTCCCAACAGAGGTCTACTTTGATCAAAACCCATTGCTGTATTGGTATGGGAAAAGGCGTCAATGGCCAGTGCTCAGCAGGCTGGCGATAATCTATCTGGCTTGCCCTATTGCAAATGACTCTTTTGAGCGTGTTTTCAGTGCTGCTGGTGCCGTTCTGACAGTGAGAAGGACCAGTCTCTCGCCCCAAAATGTGGAGAGGTTAACCATGATCAAAATGAATCAGCATTTTATACCACCGGATTACACCATACCTGAAGTAGCACAGCAGGAAGATGATGACGGTGACTCAGGTCATGGAAGTCGTGTGATAAGTGACCTACTTTTGGGTGAACCACCAGAGTTTCAGGACGAGCTCTACTTCCCTGACAACTAGGCTTTCGAGTTACTTTCTTTCTTGCTTTGACGCCCAAAAAAAAGCCCCCAAAAAGATATAGCTAAGGAATATTATTTACTTTTATTATTTGTGTGTGTCACTGTCTTTCTGGATTGAATCACAACAAATCCATCACCACCGTCTTACTCTTTTATTGCCAGATTAGAGTTGCAACTGTGTGCAGTCAGTGAAGAAGTAAGTCCACTCCTTCGAGTCCTGACTCACCCTAAATCCATTTCCCTCAAGCCAGACATTGAATGGAGAATAGTACAACAAATGTGAAATGTGTGCCTGCCTCGAGTCCCTCCAAAGAACCTGACTATATATCTATCCTCCTTTCCGAGCCTAGAGGGACTGCCCCAGAAGAACAGGTAAATGCATTGCATGCTAACTCTGAGTGAGTGGTGTTTGTGTTGTTGTGCATGATGTCTACGAGTATTTAAACTACACACAAAAAAGTGACTCAAGTCAATGTTTCCCTTCTTGTTGTTCAATAACAAAATTGTACTACTGCAGGCCGATCCATTGCATTTTTTATTCTGGACTCACTCGGGACACCACAGAGTTAGACACCATGACCATACCATATTTGCAGTCAGTCAGTAGGATCAGAGATGATTGATGGAATAACTCGGGGCTTTTCATGAAGTGGCCTAAAAGGTAAACAACAACAACAACACCAGACCTACATGTCTGAGTAGTGGTGGAGGCAAGTGTGGTGGTATGACTGACAGCGGTGCATTGATTTTCTTACTTAATTTGGAAAATGCTATGTTGCTGTGTGTGTTTATGTGTGCTCAGTGCTGTCTAGCTCAAAAGTGGAGGTTGGGTGGACGGGCCTGCTCCTGTTATTGGAGGTGACTGCTGGAAACAGAGTAGACATGATTTAGCCATGCCACCTCTGGAAGTTTTCTTGTTGCACTCTTCCTTAATTTATGCAGTTTAACTTTACTTTTCTCCTTGATTTTTCAATATCATTTTTTTTTCCCATCTACACTTACAGGCCATCCTTTACCCTGTGCTATACTGGGAAAAAAACTCACACTTACCTTACCAAACCGCATCCGCCAGGCAGGCACGCAAGATTGACGGACAGACAGTCCAAGGAAGAACCACGAGGAATGCCGAGCTGCATCTCCCAATTTGACAATAATTATAGTATCATTTCATTTGATTCATTTTTTCTCTTCAATCATTATGACTGTGTGTGTTGTTGTTTATTATGTTTGCTTATATTTGACTCCTACAGATATTGTTTAGTTTTCTGTGCTAGCTTTAAAAGGAAGCCCGGTACAACAGAACATAAAATGTATGTAACTTGAGTCTCTCTGGGGTCAGACAGGCAAGGCAATTGCATAATATTAATTAATAATATACTGCTTCCCTGTACTACTAGTCTAGTACTACTCATCAATTCATCATCATGCATGCATTTCCTTTTCCTCACTTAACAGATTTATGATGGTTGGCTACCAACATTGTGTGTTGTCCATGTGTAGTGTTTGTCTTTGACAAACCTTTCCCTCAAACCCCCCTTCCCAACCATTCATCAAACCCTAACCCTCTTGCCCTGGGCTGTGTGATTTATATTGAGGTGTGACTAAATTAAATTTACACCAATTATTGATCACACACTTGCTGGGGTGGAGGTGGTAAAAGCAACACTAACTCAAGGCAGGGCGAGGATCTTTTTCTGCTCTAAGTATATGTACTTCACTTTAGCCCACACTGGCAATATTAGATTGCCCACGCATGCACAGAATTCGATATTCACATTTTTTTCCCAGAGGAACATAAATAATCCATCATAATAATATAATTGGTTGCCAGCATCGAGTCATTAATCATCCTAGTTCCAGCACTAAAGGTTACAAAGCTGCTTGACCGCTTCATCATCATAGCTAGAGTCGACTTCAGTTTGTAACTTGTACTAGGCTAGCCCTCCAGGCATTCTGGTTTATTTTACTTTAGCATTGCTTATCATCATCATGGTTTCTTGTTTGGCAGTCTTCTTGTGTACTGTACTTCTACTACTCGTTCCCGAGTCTCCCTCAGGTGACTGACTGTCTCAATTACTATTTTTTGCAAATGCTACTGTCAGTGTCTTCTACTACTACTACCACCACCATGGCACCTTGGGAAACCAAACCATCACCATGCAGCCATCGCTTCGCCTAAGTATAAATAAATATCAATCACAGGTAAGAGAAGAAGTTTGGGGAGGTATAATTAATAATATGGAAATTAATTCACAAACCCACACCCTTCCGAGTCCATAGGGGTTTTAGTTGCAGACTGCATAGATTATGAGGAGAGACTGACAGTACTAGTAGGACAAGTCACAAGTGAGGGTACCGCATCTATCCATTGGTGTGTTACACTATCAGCAGATTATTTCAATCAAAAACTGGCTGCGGCCCAGCTGGAGCAAACGAAACCATGTGAAGTAAAAGATTAACCCCCCCACAATACATGTACATCATATGTAAACTATACATAATGTATTCCCCTAATATATAAACTAATGAAAAAAACCCTCAACACCTGACCCACCCCTCTCCCAAACCCCAACCAATGTCTATCATAAGAGTCCAATGTCCATAAACCCCAACTTTTCCCCAGCGCACAATTCCCACCCACCAAAAAAAAAATTAAACAAAAGGGGCAAGGTGGCGGAGTTCTAGCGGCGGGCTCGCCAGTGCTTGTTACTCTACAGGGCGTTTATCCGCTCCTCGAGGTGCGCCATATAGAAGAGCAGTCGGCGCTTAAATGCCTTGCAGTTGCATGCACAGGGGTGGGCAGCAGTGCTCAAAGAAGAAGTGCGGCGGGTGGCTGCCAGACCACAGCGCCGTACCATTGGAGGCACTGGAGGGGCCTGGCTGGGGCCCAGGGCATTGGAGGAGGCTACAGCTGCTGCCACCTCCTCCTCCTTCTCTGCCAGAACCACCAGACGACGATATTCCATACGGATGGCCTCCAGCTTCCGTTGCCGGGCCATGGCTGCTAACTCCTTCCTGTTTGGCTGTTTCGGTTGGGAAGGAGTAGCTATATCAAGAAAGAAAAGAGACAATTGTAACCAATACTATTCGCAAAACAGTAACACAAAATTAATTATACACATAAAATTATAGTGGTACAGTAGCACTAGCAATGGTACAGTACATAACGTTTGTGGTATCCTCCAACTTCCTCGGCCTCTAACATTTGTGTGAGTTTCAGGCATTACTAGACACTTTGCAGTAGACAAGTCTTCTTCTTCTCTCTCTCTCTTGTTTAGCTAAATTAACCTTGTAGGCATGCCAGCACAGGCAGCTTGCGCCCTAGACAGACATACTTGTGTCACAGACTCACGTTATTTTTATTTACTACTGTCTGCAGGTGGGGCAGCTGTAGTCTACAACTACACAATTATCTTATTTTTCTATTATGGCCATATCCTGTTACATCAATGGCAACTGCTCAATTTTACTTTCACCCTCACTACTACAACAAGGCAGATGATATTGGCTCTGAATGATTATATAAGGGAACACGTGAGGTACTATTGATTGATTGTGTAACCATGCAGCCGATAGGCCACCCTTGGCTGACACGGTCGAAATGACATAGGTAGGGAGTGGGCCTCGGAGTCGGAGGGAGGCGATTGATAATGGGTGTGTATGGGTATACATACACAATATATATGTTGTGCTTGCAAACTACTGTGAGTCGAGGGAGTATTCTAAAAATACAACCTTGAATCAAAAACCTTGAAAAAAAACAGTCCTTGTTTCTCGTCCCAGTGATTTTTCTACTTATAAATGCATTGCTCTTCTAGCATTATATTTTTTTATTCTAATCTTATTCTTACCGTCACCCTTGGCTTTGCTACTCTGGCACGGTTTATTTTTCTTTTACATTCTCTTCATCCAGTGACAGTCTCCACCTAATACCATCCAGGCATCCATCCGTTCAAAGTAAACATGGCTATCATTCTTCTTAATCTCTCAACAAACCTTTCACCAACAACATACATTTGTAATTTTTTTTTAAGCCACCACCCATGCGTCTTTGCTTGCCTTTGAGTTTGACCCATCATACCCCCCCCGGAGGATTCCTATCACCCATATAGTTTCACCCACCCAGGCAGGCATCCCTTCTTTCACCTTTCACCCATTCTTCAACCACCCATGCATCTGATTCCTATCAGCCACCTATGCATCCCGGGGCCCCTTCCTTCACCCATGCATCCTTCTCTGCTAGTCATATATTACATGTCACCCGTCCTTCCTCCTTCCATCCTTCTTTCCCTTTACGTTCAACACATCCCACAAAGTCATCTGACTTAGTCTTCTTCATAAAACTTTCCCAGCTGAGTTGAAGCCAGATAGAAAAGGCCATTAGTTACTCAACTCTCGCCGCTAATGCTATTGCTAATGCTATTGCTAATGCTAAGTAAAGGGTGTCTTCTTCAACCGTTGTTCGCAACAACTTAGTCTCTCTCAACAGTACAGTGTACACCCTTGCAACGAGTGTAAATTGTCAATAAATAAGGAATATAACTTACCACCGCCCACCACTGCTGATGGCTCACCCACCCCTGCAGCTGCTGCATCTGCTCCCTCCTGGTTGGTGTCACCTGCCCCACCGCTGGCCCCGGCACTGGTGGTCGGTACGCCTAGAAAAAACATTACACATTTTTTAGATGCCATAGACGACTCCCCCTATTTATTTATTTTCACTAGCAAGATTGAAAATACAATACATACATACACCACGGGAAACAGCCATTACATCACATGCGTAACAACGCATGCGATTACAACGCGGTTGTTACAACAACCGCGTTGTTACATCGCAGTACCATTACAAAACAAGTCGTTACAACGACTTGCTGTAGGGGGTGCTCTAAGCTAAGGAATAATATGATTTACTATTCCAACACCTTCCCTACTGTTGCACACACTGGAGTTGGAATAGTAAATTATACTATTCCAACATCCAGCGCCCCCTACAGCAAGTCGTTGTAGAGGACAACCCAAAGGACTGGACTCAGTGACTAGAGCTATTGGTGAATCTGAGTTTTAATACTTTTAAAAAAGAAAAAGAGTGGCCAACTGGGCGGACAATCGGACATGAGGTCTCTCGAGTCTCGAGTCCTCTCTCTTGGTTGGAAAATATAATTGTGCCTTCCTCCTCCTCATACTTCCGTCCAGCCATGGTGCACGGTAATCAGTTGTTCACAATCGACTGCTGCTGCTAATAATTAATAATAGTACTAGGCCTAGATGAGAAAAAGTAAAAAAAATACACCACTTTGGGGTGTCCAACGTGACCATAATTTCATTTACTGATTAAGCATGTGAAAGAAAGTAAAAGAAAGCCTTCTAAAATTCTCAACAAACAAAAATATGCGTAGAATATCTTAGTTGGGCATGCAATCTGCACAGCAGAGTAGTAGTAAAGGACAAATGTGTTCTCTGAGTCTTACAGTAGTACCACCACTAGGCAGTCCACAAAATATAAGGGGAGAGGGAAAGCTGACTGAAAAACCAGAATAAATTGTAAAGCAAGCTACAGACAGACTAAAAGTAGTACAGCGTCAGAGGCAGTTAGATTGATGTAAAATAGAAATATAATAACTAAGCAGGTAGGTGATGCAGGGATAACAAGAATTTAGAAACAGATAGATCAAAGAAGATTTGGTAAAAAATAGAATTAGGAAACGGAAATAGTAAATATTAAATAGTAAATAGTAAAAATAAGGTGCAGTAAAAGACAGGGAAATATAATTATTAACATTAACAACAGGAGGACTTACTGGGGCCAGCAGCAGAGCCATCTGTAGAGGAGCGATCCTGGCCCTGGGAGGCATCTCCAGATCCCGCCTCTGCAGACCCTGTTGTCTTCTTCTTGCCCCTGGATGCTGATCATGTAAGACATAATAAAGAGAAAAAAATTGATTGGTGTGATACAAATATTAAATATTTAAAAAACGCTCTAAAAAGATTGTTTGACAGGAAACGACAATTGTAATAAAATTGACCTATCTAATCTGATTGACTAGTGGTATTGCGATCGCGGACTGTCCTATCTCCTTATTTATTAATTCAGTGTTCCATTCTGATTCCAGAATCCTAAACCTAAGTACCACCGAGCCCGCCTATTCCAAATACATTGGAATGAATTACCAAAAATTACATTTGCTTCTTCTAAGTTCCGATCTCATTCGCAATACTCAATGAATCTATCCCCTTTGACGGGCCAATTGTTCACTAAGTCTGCCTTTCCATGTATTTTAGTCCTCAAAAATGCATAGATGGACCCATGCATATTGCATACACCAAATTGTTGGTTGGTTGCTGATGTGCTGAGTTGCTATATCATTCACTCACTAACAAACTACAAAAGGTTCTAAGGACTGGAGTCAGCAGCACGAGACAGAGAACGCATCACGCGGACCGCTAAAAAATTACCAACTAATACTAAGTAACTAACTATAATAACTACCTACCACCACTATCTTAGTGACAGAACAAAGGAAAGGAGTCTCTCTAGCATTACCTAACTTAAGTTCTCTAACCTTTCATACATAATCTCCCAATCGAGCGCAAAGTTGCAAACAAGTAAAATTAGTAGCGCCGAGCACCTATCTAGAAGAATAACAATCACATAATATAAGATTTTTAAACATAACTTACCTGCATGTAAGCAGCAGCAGCATTCTTGCTATTTGGGAAAAAATAATATTCGCAATAATAACACAGAACAGAACACACAATAGTAATATAATTAGCTACTCACCAAGCCCAACAACCTCAACACCTAGCAGGTCCAGCAGGTCCTGCTCCTGGTCCACCGGTGAGTCAGCTGGTTGTGGGTGCGCCAAACTTCAGAGCAGCGAAACACTGCCCGACGCACCCTCGCCCACCGGCGGTGACGCTCCTGGATCCCATATCCGGAACCAGGCCTGCCGCCTGCTGCCAAGGTTAAGGGGAGGTGGCGCTGCACAAAAAAAACTAGGGCGGCCACCTCCACCTCTGAGAACAAGGCCCAGGCCTGCACCCCTTCCAGGCACCGTCTTCCACAAGGAAGGCGGCTCATGGTCGCACTACCCTTAGCCATGATTCAAGGGGGAAGGGGCGGAAAATAAAATATAGAAGTAAAAAATAAAGTCAGGAGAAGAAGTAGGGAAGTAAAAAAAAAAAAAAAGTAATAGAAAAACAGTACAAAAAACGCTGTAAAAGTAGAAATAAAATGCAAAATATACACTTAGGAAGAGAGAGAGATAGATAATAAATAAAAAAGATCAGAAAAATGTTTTCGAAACAAAGTATTGAAAAGATTTGCGAGGATTCAAAAACAGGCCTCAGAACCATACAAAGAGTAGAAAAACAAGATGGCCGCGCCCATTGGTGACCGTGTAGTGAAGTTCCCGCGATATTTCCCCCCGAACACGCAATCCGCATTGCCGAACATCAGAAACGTCTCGCAAGCATGCGGAACAAGCAACTCCTCATGCTCGTGGAACTCTACGTAGCGTTACATAATTTTTTTACCGCTTCGCCCGGGCTTACATGTGATCTGGTTGCCAAATTTGCCATTCATGAGGCAAACATGTGGTGCAGCCTATCATCCCCACAAGTTATTGAGCTCTTGGGTGTACGTAGGATTTCCCTGGATGCTATTGGGACAGATATTTCTATCAGGCATACTCCTGACTGGAGTGGAGTGGAGTGGCTTGCTGTTCACACTGGACTGCTACATGAACCATACATGATGGATGGCCAGCTTGCCCAACACTGTTTCATGAGGAGTATTTGTACATTGCTTGAGAGATACAACATTGTGTGACATTAAAATTTATTCATAGAAGCATGTTTGTCTATGTGCTCAAATGTGCCTGCAGATGTGTGGCTATTTTGATTGTTGTAGTTGTGCTGAAGAGCAAAATTGCACACATCATGCAATTGACATGAGTAAACTTGTAGTGATAATCCAGTTCAAGGTGGTGCACCTTCTCGGTGCTAAAAAAATTATTTTCATGTCCGTATGACCCAAAACAATGTCCATTCCTATTGTCATAGCTTGCATGTTGTAAGCATTTTTGGGCTATACTTATTGTATTCCCTGTAGCACATCACTCATGTGTATGTCTGTTCTCTATCTTGGGGGTGTGAACACAGAGCAAGAGTTATTGGATGAGGATGTAGCCCATTCTACCCCTTCATTGCCATGACACACTCATGTTGTTGTGCATGTGACATCAACACTTTATTGACATTGCATTGGCAGGTACATGGTCCTACATGCACGTTGTTGTGTGCTGCTGTCTTGCCAGTTGGCCCATGGCTAAAATATGTGTCATTGTTTGTGCTTATGTGACTATGGCATTGTCAGATCAATGCTGTTTTGTAGGATGATTCATGCACAGTGTTAGTGATGCATGACACGTGCTTATTTGTCATTCCAATGGCACATGTGTCATCCTTGGAGGTATTCCCACATTTTGTTGTTGTTTGACTGTGTATGCTTGGTGTTTGTAGCATTTCCTGCACTGTGTTGATACATCATTTTTTGTATATGTACTGTCCTCTGCATCTTCGCCCTCCAAACCAACAGGTGGATGCAGTGCAGATTAGTAATGTATATTTGTTACTGCTGTCAGTTACATTTTTTCCTGTGTCATGGAATTCACTGATATGTTGGATTTCATATATTATGATGGTTTTTATCTATGTGGCCAAAGCTATAATGATGCATCAGACATACAGTGTATGCTGTTATACGCTCTTTTATGTAAACAGACCTGTAGGTACTCCTGTGATGACATAACACACAGTTATTGATTCTCACTGAGGGACCATACACAGTAATTGGCTCAGATGCCCAATAGTTGTTCCATTCCCACTCTTCCTTTAATTGGTATCATGTCCCCTGCTAGGTGTGAGAGCTGTGTGGCACTGTTGTTTTGTTAACTTTAACTTACCAGATTTTTCAACATCAGAAGTCAGAAACCAAGCATACAAGACTTTGTTGTAGTGATATTTTATTTTTCAAAATAACAATCTGTGGACTTTAGTTTTAAGAAATGGTTGTGACGGGACATTTGTTAATGGTGATTATTAAAACAATTGTGGATGATGGCATCCCTTCTTGCTGTTCCAGCAGCAGAAGCTGTGGTGTGTCTTGCATCAGCTTCTTCGTCCTGTCCATCTTCTGGATTGTCCTGCTCCTCCTGGTCTTCGGGCAATGGTTTGTTTGTCCTTACACAAATATTGTGCAAAATGCAAAAAGCCATTATAATTGTACAGACCAGTTCAGGCCTGTACAGGAGTCTCCCCCCTCCACAATGTCAATGCACCGGAACCTTGATTTAAGTACTCCAAAAGTCCGTTCAGCGATGGCCCCTGTGCATCCCAGTGCAACATTGTAGTCTCCCTGGACCTGTGTGTGGGTCATTTTGATGGGGGTCATCAGCCATGGTGAGAGTGCATATCCTTGATCACCTGAAACAGATAATGGAGAGATGTGTCCATTAGTATTTGTGCCTGCTGTTTGCAGAGTGGCTTTTTTGGTATGTGTGCATTGTGCAACTTTCTACTTTCCGCTTTGTCATATGGTGGCTCAGACAACTAACCTGCATCACTGAAATTGACTTGCCTATACTTAACAGCCTACATATCACCATGATGCCATTGGCCAGGTCCTGCGTATTACCTACATGTTGTGACTTTCAGGATGTCTGGGTCACTCAAAAAAGATTTGAGGTTATTTACAGGGCCGTTACACCAAAAGTACGTCACTTATGCACAGATTATTTATGGTGCACCGTTGGCACATGGGCCTGGTGAAGCAGCCACCTTGACTTTTGGCAGATTACTATGTTTGAACATCAGCGAGATACATCATTGGGAGTTATTGTGCTGAGGGTAGCTGAGAGCGAAAATACTTGGCTGCTAAACATTTTACTCATTGTGGGTACTTTACATCCACCTTGACCCCAAGGTGGGTCAGTATTTGAGTGACAGTGGCACTGCTAACTGGTGCACTTGACTTACTGGGACATGTGAAGACAACAGACATGTGTATTGATGTCCTTGGGCATGAGTTAACTTTGACTCTGCTTGTATGCATGTTGGGGTAATACCCATAGATATTGCTGTATGTGTGTGTTCCCAATCAACACACATTTATTTGACTATATTTGTGCATCAGATTGCTACTGCTCACCAGGGGAGTCATATGGATGCACAACATGTTGTGGGATTTAGATTTCTATTGTTTGTATGCTCTTTCGATGCATGCTCCATTCTGACACGACCCAGGCTGATGTTTAATCAACTTTGGTGATTGTTTGTGTGCAGTTGAGGCTCCCTTCATGCAGAAATACTTGCATTCCCATGAGGCAGGCACCCTTGCAGCATGGTGCATGGCTGACTGTGTTTTTGCATGTCAGCTAATTTTGCACCATCACAGGGGAGAGCAGGATGATCTGTCATATAGATGTACATATGGCACATGTGTTTATTTTAGGATGGATGTAGCCCAGCAGAGGTCTTGTGGCACATGCTGCATTGATTAATTTCAATTTTTGTCTGAGGAGTTCTGCAAAATCTATATTCTGAGAGTGATATAGTGGTTTGTGAGAGATTTTCTGGGCTACTCCCTTGTTGGGCCTAGTTACATATGTCTTGATTATTTGGCATTGGCTGTTTGTGTATAGTAGGTGTACCTGTTACAAGGTATGTCGTATTACATTTGCTACATGTTCATTCTCACATATTTGAGATACAGGATTGGGGACTTGAGGTATGTGTTGTGTTCAGTTTGTACTTACCAAAAAGAGGTTAATTTCCATAGGTGCCATTCTCAAACCGCTGGTTGATGATTGATTGGCAAAAGAAGTCATGCCCACTCCCTGGAAACTTTGCAACAACATTGATGAACAGGCCCATGTGGTCCACGATTGCCTGCACATTCATTGAGTGTGTGTGCTTCCTGTTCCCGTATATTTGTGCAGTATCCGCAGGAGGCACAAGTTGCACATGGGTGCAGTCAATTGCCCCCAACACATGCAGAAACCCAGCAATGGCAGAGAAGCCTTGCTTGTTTCTCAAGTTGTTCTTGCGCAGTGTTGGGGGAGCATAGGTGCTGCAGCGTCAGGCTGATGATGGCATCCAAGATAGTCGGGAGGAACCTGGAGAAGGATGACTGTTAGACTCCACCCACTCTGGCAGTGGTTGGTTGAAAGGTACCAGAGGCCAACATGTGCTGCACTGCAAGTAGCTTTGTCTGCAGAGGGATGCTTGTGCAGCGCTGGGATGGTGCCTGCAGCCTTGGCGCTATCTGAATAAGTTGGCGTAGGATGCATTTCCTTTTTAGCCTGTAGGGGGTATCACATTCTCTGACTGGAGGTCTATCAGGGTGATGCTTTGGCGGTAGACCCGCTCTCTTCTGCGGTGCTGCCTCTGTGGTAGTGCTGGTGGCAGTGGTGGTGGTCTTCATGGAGCTCCAAGCTGCAAGAGTAGTACCTCCATGGCATCGTTGAGAATGCCAATGAGGGTCTGGGTTAGTCTCCCTTATATACAGGTGTGTTTGCACCATTTTTTAGACCAGCTTTTTTCTGGTCTTAAAAACCTGCCTCTAACTGGACTTTTTGGGGATTATCGCCGGATGGAAAATTCCTTTTAAATATCGCGAAGTGGGGTTAGCTGCAGTTTTTTCATGGGAATGCCCACCTTGCATCTCATTTTCATTAAATCCCGCTAACAGAAGTGGCGATCTTGAAAATTCACGTTTACGATAGAAAAGTGCCGCTAACTGCAGTTATTGGTATTGGCAACTTGTAAATACGGCGGTAAAAAAAGCCCCTGTAACGTCAAACAATTGATGCTACGGCGAGGTTAAGTTCTTGTACATATGCCCCCAGGTTTAAACTGATATACTCACTTAGCTATACATAAGAACAGAAGGCAAAAATGTTATAAAGAACTATTTATAAAATTGATTAAGCAACTGCTCTGTTTAATTACATTCAACTACAATATTAGGTTTTGTTCTCCTTAATTTAACGTATTTCTTATTTGTCCAATTTGCAAGGAAATTAAATTTGAATCACCTAACAAGAAAGTGACAGGTGTGTATCTGTTTATCTAATAAGAAAACTGTTCGGATCACTATGCAAATACAATTACATTTAATGTGACATCTGTTGTCGTGTGCAAAAAAGTAAGACTTAGCCAAAATATATTTAATCAAACCTATTAAGGATATTTAGTAATACAGAATAATTTCCGAATACCAGAATACAGATGAGCCTTTAAGTCACACAGTTGCAATACTTCACATAATGAGGTTTCTCATATGCTTTGGCTAATGTTCGCGATGCTCATCTAAAGTCTTATCATATCAGTGAAATACTTTTTAACTAATAACACATCTTATAATTGCATAAACTCTGCTAGTAGCTGTACAGGTAAGCTGCAATATAATCCACTGGTTCCAATGTACCAAGAATCGGGTCTCACAGCAGCCACTGGTTTTGTACGAGTGTATCAATGTAAGAGTCTCTTTTTATGCTTCAGTGGATAATCCAATCCATCACAGAATGAAGCAACGATTCAGAAGAACCTGCCTCATGTATTATTCCTTCGGCTTCTACTTTGTGTATGGGTACCACCCACTTTCAAGTTTGCAGTAACAAGAAATGTCACAAATCATTGACACCCCATTTCACACCCACTTTTCCTTGCTGACATGGAGAGTCGCTAACTCATTTGCAACTTGTATTGTCACATTGCTACATAGTAATGTAGTATTTTACACACGCAAAACCCAACATTTTTCCACTTTTCCACGCCGCAGATTTTGGGAGCGAATACCCCTTTTTTGTTTCAGGGCCAATGTTACATTGTGTTGTCAATACACCTAGCCAGAAAGTACAGTGAATCACAATATATTTATATAATTTCATTGAAACGAAATCATATGTGGCAAAGAAGCGCTGGAGAATGGTAAGTAACAATATTCCTTAGTAACGTGTACATAGAGAGAATGATTAATTGCTTTGAACTTGTTTGTTGTTTTTAGAGAAAAGGACAGCAACTAGTGGTAACAAAAAATTCATGCAATTTAGTGGGTTTGATCAACAAATTTGTGAAATTTCCTATTTCGTGAGTCTTTCAAAAGGCTTGTCTACATTTTGGAAAAACCTTCTTAAAATGCAAGCTGACGTGATGTATACCTTATTATATTTATTAACTTGAAAGGTAGCTGAAGGTCTTGGCTTTCTATGAGCTGACATCATACCAATCGGTAGTCACAAAAACACACATCTGATCAGAGGTACAGAAACTAATTTTGGAGGATGTACTAATGGTGTGGGATTGGACTGCTGTAGATTCACATTGTGTACACACTCCTGATATGGTGTTTGGTTGGTGAATAGTACAGCTTGATTTTCTTTGAAGATGCACCTGCAGTTCTCAACTCATGATACCCCTGTAAAACTCAAAGTGCACCAGGCAGAGACTCCCCGTTAGATTGTACCTCCACTAAAAGGTGAGCGACTGTTTAGAGATTTGCAGAATAAATAGTCTGTGTAGTAGAATGCTAATATTGCTTTGCTCAACACAGGTGTGAAACAGTATATGGGTCACAGTGAACTGTCTCCATTGTTGCATCCAGGAATATAGGTAGGGCTCAAGTTAATCTTTAGCTTTGTAGGGATTACATGCACTAATTTGTATGTTGCAGGTGTTGGTCTTGCAGTAGGGATTTGAATCTACCATTCCTACCCTCACTTGTGACTACACCACAAAGTATCACAGTGAAAGCAACACATTTGGGTGGTATGAGTGTACAGAATTTGTAGAATTTGCTTTCCCCTAATTGCACAAACATTTATGAAAACTATGCAAAATATTGTATTCTTCAACTTGGACTGTATCTGTGAAAAATGATGACCTGTTTGTAGTGTCCACCCACTGTATGGCCTCATTTTGACTACTAGGTGCTGGTTTTCTGACTCTGATTGTGTTGTGGGTTATGCTAACCAGACCCAGGGCCTTTGCTTTGATTAAAAGTAAATGGTTAGGTATAATTATAATTGTCAATGACAGACCCCTGTAAGTCCCTAGTATATATTAAGGCAAGCGGAATTCAAACTACCTATATGCCCCAATTATATAATAGGGTAGGGAGGTTTAGAGGCTCAGTAGATGTCCTGCACTAGAGTGTGCACTGCTGAATTGCCTGCTGTCATTTTAGAAGCCAGCCCTGCCTTGCAGGAAGCTTCAAATTTGAAAATATATGCAAATTCGACTTTGGAATTAAAGGTACTTCCAAAGTAGTAATCTACCTTATTGTTACATATAAGTCACCCTTAAGGTCTCCCTAGGTGCCCCAGGTATAGGGTGCATTGTAACTATAAGCAGGGGTAATATAAAATATGTTTTATATACTCTTGTGAGGGAAAGACTGTCAATTTATTTTCCCATTGTAGATAATGAGCTCTATAGCGTAACATTGGAATCTTTTATTTAAGTATACATATTGACAGTAGCAAGATAAAAATGTCATTCAAGGTATTAAAATGCTAGTTATGATAAATTCAAAAACTTGACTCTGTTGGGTTTAAAATAATTAGTGCAGAGAATAATTTTATTAAATTTTCTTTTCTGTAAACCAAAATCCAGAATTCCAGGTGCCCCCTCCTGATTGGCTAGCCTTTGCCAGGCTGAGCCACACTGTCTTAATGAGGTTTGAATTGACCTGCTCTGAAGGGAAACATCCTTAACAACAAAGTTTTTATAACGAATCTGAACAACGCCCAAATCTTAACAACGACAATTCTAAACCACGACTTTCCTTAACCACAACTTTCCTAAACCACGAGTCTCTCCCCTCCCCTCCGCTCCTCCTGACCTGACACGATCTTCGCCCCCTGGCATTGCCTTGGCAAAGCTATCATCAGGAAGGCGGGCTCTGATGTGTGCGGGGAAGTAGCCAGCCTTCATCCTGCCAGCTTGGTAATGCGTGGCACGTATATCCGTTCCTGTTACCAGCATCTTCAAAGTCATCTGAGCTAATAAAAAACAATTGAGTAGATCTCGTAATTTATGCAGATTGTTCGTAATTCGCTATCAAAGACACACAGCAGATACAAACTGTCGGCCTGCGTGCCAAGAAGGTCAGGGCGTTGGAAGCAGAGCAATCATTGTGCGTGATCTGTGCTTTGAACTGGCACGGGAGTGCCTGTCACCGGAGCATAATTGATAATTAGCCTCTGAAGTGCACTGAGATAGAGAACAGGAGGGCAGAGGCCACGGCTGGCTTTCCTGGTATTACAGAATACAGGGCGCCAACCAATCAATCACTTTGCCGTTTAACTGCATCACATTAAGCATTAGTAAAAAAAAACATGTCGATGCATACAAGTTTGAACTAAATTTAGATCTGTGCAGATGCAAAAATTTCCCTAAGATAAAGTTTCCACTTGTGCAGCGTGTAGCGGACGTTGGCTACACAAACTTTCTTCCCTGCAAGCCGAGCTACCCATAAAACTCTCCATGGCTGTCTGTTCCAACCCCCCCTCCTCTCATCTGGTGAGGTGTGAACATTTTGGTTGTGTATTATTCCAAGTTGAAGCCTCCTACCTTCATTCTTTTCCCAAATATACATCCCATTGGATGGGCTTTCACCTGCACAACTGCTGACAGTTAAACTGCGGCGACTTTGTTCTTTTTACCACAAACAATCTGGTGTCGTTTAGAGGAGGGCAGAAATAAAGCATTTGCCAAAAATTGGCAGATATCCCGTGCTGCGTTCCTAATGGTGCGATAGGTGCAGGTTCCATTAGTGATAAAACAGTTGCAGAAGACCTGCTGACACTGGAAGTAATGGCACCAGAGTGGCCCCTTCTTTGATACTTTAGCTGCTGCCATCCGTTCAGTTTGGGGCCAGGGTCAGACGGGCATATTGGGCAATCTGGCAGTGCCAGATGGGTCAGTCTGACAAGTCAGTTTGTGGGTTGGATTTATGGCAGCGTGTGGGCTGCCTTCTTCTCATTATTTCTCCTCAGTTGGTCATTTTGCTTCACACACAGAAGTATTGTTATTACAATAGTGCCATCTATTGGCCAGTCACGAGGTGGTTTTTTTCGTGGTTTAGGAACTCGTTGTAAAAAATGTAGTGGTTTGGCATTGCTCGTTGTTTAGCCTTCGTGGTTAAGGAATTCGTGGTTTAGGCAGTAGTTCATACAACCGCTCTGAGACTATGAGTTTCCTGTAGGTGGAGAACTGGAGCTGCAGAAGCTGATGGCAGGATGAGGGGGGAGGTAGGCAAACTGGTCTTAAAAGGGAGAAAGATACTTTAGAACAGCAAAGGCTCACCCCCACAACCTGCAACCCCAGCCACATAGGAGCCCCTGTAATTAGATTAGTGAAGGGAGAGGAAGGGGAGAGTTAGTGAATCTTAGCCACGCCAGTGGGTTGGCTTAGCCTGATCTGCCCTTCAATGAGAGAAATTCTCCATGTTGAATTTTGGAAGAATGGGGCTTTCTGAGACAAGAGTATGGCGGACTTTGGAGGAAGTGGTCATACACCTGGGTGGCACCCTGCATCCCATTGGTCAGGGGTACGCCCCTGCTTGATGTCCAAAAACTGTGAATAAATATGGAAGAGCTGCATTGCAACTTAGATCTGCTGCCTGAAACTACAAGGAGAAGAAGAACTGCCCTGCTGGAACCCTGGCCTGCACTCCAAACAATTGTACTCTGAAGGGCTGCACCTGCTACACACTTGGAA
Source organism: Calotriton arnoldi (assembly GCA_963921515.1). Lineage (NCBI taxonomy): Eukaryota > Metazoa > Chordata > Amphibia > Caudata > Salamandridae > Calotriton > Calotriton arnoldi. The sequence goes on from CAWUFW010018012.1 coordinate 108,624, forward strand.
CTACAGCCCTAAGGACTTTTCCGTGCTTCAAGAAGAATTAAGGAGTTTACTTCCTTCAAGCTACAGGTTAACTGAGCTCACCTGCATCATCTCCACCAAGAAATCCCCAACCTGGAGTGCGTCCAGTGGATTTTTAACCCGTTGACCGCGGCACGAATTCCGCCGTGGTGTGTGTTAAATAATGAGTGGGCGTGTCTGGGACGGCCCCCGGCCATCCTCCGCACACGACCACTGTGACGTCGGACGGCCGGGGCCGTCCGATGCATCGAACGGGTTAAGGATTTGACCAGGTGCATTGTGGAATTGTAGCACCAACATCCCAAGGGCCATCTTAGAGATTCTAGACCCCTGGATTGGTGTTGTGGACACTTTGAACCCTCAAGGAGGATCTTCAGGAAGAAGCTCCAGATGTTTGGTGAAGTTTTGAGCAACTTTGGAAAAAAGCTCCATAAGCTGACCAGACACATTTTAGGAGTTGTAGTCCCAGGAACCAAGAGGCAGACCAGAGTCTCTGAAACCTTGACTGGTGCTATGGACCACTTTCCTGCATCAAAAAGCACTTCTGGAGGTAAGTGTAAAGAACTCTTGACTTTGTGCCAGTCCAGCATTAACTTTTTTTTAACCCTCTGAGTGCTATTTGTTACTAAGTGCCAGTTTCACTTTTAGTCTTTACTTGTCATTTTGGTGTTTATGTGTTCATAGAAATATAACCTATTTTTATAATTTGGTTTTGGATTTTTATTGTGTGTTGTGTTTTACTTATTTAATTTATTGGTGTTTCAAATGCCTTTCACACCTGTCTTCTGAACTAGGCCTTCTTGCTCATTGCCAGCTACCAAGGGTTGAGCAATGGAATACATTCTTTAGACCCTAACTTAAACTTTTACTGTGTTTGTGGCCTTATTACTAGTGGTAAGTCACTACTTATCACTACTAATAATCCACTTTCCAACCATATCTTTGTGTCAATGCTTGACATGAGGATACATGTCACAGTAAAAGATGTAGAACTAAAAAACACAAGTAGCAAGAGAAACTGCCCCTCGCATTCTTGTACGTTATTCCTAAGCACTCATGTTCAACTTTTGCCTCCAACTGCATACAATTACATGGCAAGGTGCAGTGGCGTCACTTTGAGAAGTTCACATATTGAGCATGAAGAAAAAAATCCCAAAATGATGCCACCATAACTTAATTTTCACAGGGATCACATAATTGAGAGAAAGGAGAATGGGAGAGACAGAGATAGAACATACCTCTTGTGCTGCTTGATCCATAACTGTCATGTTGATATGTATCAAACGTCTGGTCACGTCCTGCGTTCTGGATGTGAAGTAGTGGGGCTAAATTCACTATGATAGGCAAAGTTAATACCTTCTCTCCTAGATGCAGCACTTGAATCAGCTAACATTGAGAAGCAGTGAGAATCACCACCAATGAATCTGGAGGAATATGATGCCTGATGAAGAGTGTGTCTTCTGGGCAGTGTTGAACTTTGCCTAATACATGTGGTGTGACCACCCACATATTAATATGAACTTAAAGTTCTCTGTACAACTTTTTAACATTGTATAAAGCATATCTAGTATTGGTTTGCTTTCTCGGTTTTGGAGAAACTTTCTGGAAATACTCCTGTTACTCCTTCATATGTGGATGTTTCAACAGAGTGGGGAGAAAATATACTTTTTCACATTTTCTTGCCTAAGATATGGATTGTCAGGTGCTGTAGGGTGCCAAATAGAGGAGAATGTTTTAACATGATATGCATTGAATTTAAGCGCTATTGACATGGTAATATTATGACTTTAACCATGATTTTCTTTATATAAGAGTGTGATTTTATTTGTCCTACATGTAGACGGTGTTAGGCATATCGGTTGGAACAGTGAACTACCTGAACATTCCAGATTTTAACAGTAAGAAAGTTCGGATGGTGGGTTTATGATGTTTAATTCATTATGCTTTAAAGACCATAACATATGCAGCTTTTTAGCAGCCATGCAGAAACATTTAAACAATAACAGTGCGTGAAGCCTATTGAGATTCTTGGGCCTGTTAATACTCCACATTTTGACAGATTTCAATTCATCCATGTTAAGCTGTACATATTTACACACACTTGATTACGACTCAACTTCAGCAAACGTTTATGTTTTGATAGAAAGGTGGATTTGACAGGATGTTCGATTACAACATGTTAGATATGTCTGCAGCTGGATGCAAAGCAAGCGACAATTATATTCAACAATTTTGTATGCTATTTTTCCAGCATTGCAACTGGGCCGAGCAGGTTGCTAAGAATGCGACATTTTACTACCACCTGCTATATTTTCTATGCATGCTTAGGATATTGAACATATTGCATCCACTTCACAATACCATCACTTTTTAGGAGCTTAAGAGTTTAAGGAAGACGTTGTGTGTACTCATATCAACACTGTGTGTTATTGTAACATCACCTTCTCTTGATTTGTTTGTGCCATACATGCCAGAGAATGGTACCGAATACTTAATTCATACCTGTTCTTAGCTTGAGGAACTTTCAGGATTTTGAGCGATTGTTCAAAGTATGACATTTAAAAATCACCTGCTCTTGGATTTTTATGCCGTTGAACACCTTTTGATATTAGTTTTTCGGAGAGGGATGGGTATTGATAGGCTATTAATAGTGCGACAGAACATTGCTGCTTTGTTGAGGTATACCAAAGGCGTTACATTGACCACATTTATCCGTACTGCATTTCACCACCACGACATTTAGAATGTTTTTACTCCCTGTGGAGGAGTTTTATGTGTTGTAGAGTCCCAATACACACTGCAACTCTCTTGCACGAGCCGCTTCATTGACATAATAAAATGACTATCATGTCTACAAGATAGTGAAGAGCACAGGCCAAAAGAATTCAAAGGATTGGGGAGCTTCTCAGCCGCGGAATCAACAAGGCGTTGAATGATTTGTGTTTGGGAATAGTTGTTCTCTAGTTGCAAGTATAAAGTGTTATATCCTTGAAACATAAGAATTCATTGAATCCTAGTACATTCACTACATGATTCGCCGTAAAATAATAATTTGAAGCCTATGGGCCTCCATTAAAGTTTGAAGGAAACGTAAAATCCTGCAGCTGATGGAGGAAACTCTAAATGCCGAGTAGAATTCACTGGATGAATTTCCTCACCCATACCGATAGTATTTTCAGGTGGATTCTATTGCTTATGTAGAGTTTCCTCCAGACATTGACGGCTGTCAGAGCCCTCCACAGTCCAAAGAAGGCCCTATACACGATGTGAACAGTTTTTGGGATGGGCTGGGTGACGTTTGTCCACACTTTCTTATTAGTGTGTGCATTGGTGTTGGAAAAGGGTTCTCTCTCAATTCCTGTGTCCTGTGAAGATGGTTCTCGACCTTAACTGACTTTTTCCACTCATATTTGCAACTAGCTGTATATCTTGCTACAGGTTTGCAAGCAGCATGTTTCTGGAAAGCCTACCTGCAAGTGCCACTAGTTAGGATGGTTATCAATATAAACCTGTGCTTTTGTTAACAGTGAACCTGACGGGGGGTAAGATAGAAGTATTTACCGTCCCTCAGTGTGTCGATTGCTTCGCCACAGAAACCAATAACACCATTTACAACTGCAACAGCCAAACCTTAGTTCTGACCCACTGTGAAACGCCATTCCCACCTCTCCCCAGCTGGTCTGTATTTGTCACTGAAAGAAAGAACACGTCTTTGGTTGGGATGTTGCTTCACTTCACAACAAAGCCAGGCTAGCATCTTGGCACGAGGGGCACTTGAGATACAGAAATGCATGTGTGTGAGAAGATTACAAAGAAGGGAGCTGCTATTTTGGCTTTACGTTCCAAAGTGCTTGAAAGATGAGATGATAACGATGGTGCACAGAGTAACCGAGCTGCACATCCACATGTAGCAGGTACACGGAGTCCAGCTGTCCACAGTGTACATGCAGCATCAGCAACCTCTGGTTTACTCATGCATGTAAGCACTGGTTTCCGTGCCAGTCACCGCAGCTTCACTGAAGTCTATTGCATTACCAGCAAAAAAGCAAAGCAATTCTCTGTTCAACCAGGAAACAAAATGATAACATAAACATTCCAAAGGCCCACTATATTCTAAAACGTTGGTGCTTGACTGGGTCCCATTTTCTATGAGAAGAACCGGGATTTCCAAAATGTGTGATGACCATTTCTCCATAATGGAAGTTTCCAAGCAGGACCTTTTTCTCCATTGTCGCTGCCTCGGAGCTGCCCATGACAGTGCTGGCCTTGGTTGTACAAGCACCGAAGGAGACAGCTGTGCGCACCACGCTCCTGGAAACAGGCGACTGAGGCAGTGCTCAGACTACAAGTGATGGGCCGGATTTAGAGTGTGGCGAATAGGACACATCACCACACATGTGACAGCGCTCCAGTCTGCGTATATTTATGAGGGAACATCACATCTGCCAAACTCTAAACCAGGGCCCTTCACGTTTACCACTGCCCAGTGATACACATCCACAGAACTTGAGTCGAGTGCAGCCAATACCTGCACTGCCCCCTATACTGCCATAGAAGGCACTTGTTAACATGAAGTAACACCAATGTGCATCATGCGGAAAGCGCAGAGAGCCCCAACCGCCTCAAAGTATAGAAGGGTTCAGACGTGGCGGTCTCAGGGCTCGATTTCTTTTCACTAACAATGGAAGTAACATTGTCGAATGGTGGGTACTTCGAAGAATTTGTTCTGCTCATTGCATGAATTCATTGTGCAGGAGTTCCTTTAAAAGGAAACACTAGTCCGTGATATACTAGTCACCAGTCGCAGGATTTACAAACATGTTGGAGGAATTATTTATTTATTCAGCCAATAAAAGCCATACAGAAGGCATTGATAAAGAAACCTACAATCATCGTCAATGACTGTGGATTTAAAAAGTACAAGAATTGGAATTTGGCATGTTAATCACTTGAGCAATAAAACACTTCAAAACCATAGTATGGTAACAATAAAAAAACTTGGTAAACAGACCCCTTTATGTGGATCCCAAACTTTTGGTTGTGATATCAAATAAACCTACAACCCTATATGATATTTCAGTGGATGATTGGTTTAAAGAAAAATGCATTGCCTCTGAGATTGCTTCAACCTCTAAACAAAAAATTAAATCATGCAGTCAAAATATGTTTTTGATTTAAGAACATAGACACTAACTAGTGATCGATATTCAATATGAAACTTAGGACTTTGATTAACACTTCCCAAACTCTCCTACGTTCCATAAATAGTAACTACTACTACTGCTCTACTCATCAGCTGAAATTTTGGATTTAGATAATCTCTCTGCATTGGGTTTATCAAGGCGAACCTCCGGTAGGAAGAAATAATCTTGCAGGCAAGCTTTTAGTGTGCCAGCCTTTAATGCCCTGATGCTGTTAGCACATTTTTTGATTTTGGAGTCAATTTCCAAGCCTAATCTAATTATTCCGAAATCCATATTAACCTTCGACTGACAGGTAGATTCCCGAATTTAAAATTATGTTCTGTAAACATTGCATTGTGTAGTATCATGCAGAAACGTTGCTGGCAGAATCCTTCAGCGAGCCAATGGCCTCCCCAAACATTCACTCTATGTTTAAGGTTTCAACCCATTAGAACTGAGGACAAAGAGAATGCATCTGCCACAACCCTGCAATTCATAGCTAGTCAACGAGGTCTAATAGGCTCACAATGGTTGAGGTCTAATATCTTGAAAATGCTTGCAGTCTACAAGGTTGTCACACATCCAGACAGTAGACACAATGCTACCAAGAGCAATACTATCAAAAGGCTGCAACAACCACTTCAAACTAACAAGAATTATACATTTGAAACTAAACTCGGACAAAACCAAGATAGTCCTCACTAAGAACAAGGTGGTCAGTTGGAATCCCACCTTTTGACCCAGTGAGATGGGTGCCCCCCCGCCACTTCCAAAAAGGCAGTAAAAAGCCTTGGGGTCATTATTGATGAGGATCTCTCACTCAAGCAGCAGGTCAGCGCAGTGACCTCAGCCTGTGTTTGCCAACTGAGACGGATAAAAAAGATAAGGAAATTTCTCATGAGGGAGGCTCTGGGTCAAGTAATCATAGCTTTAGTCATGTCTAGAATTGACTATTCTAACTCTCTCTATCTGGATCTCCCAACATTTCTTTTGCGCAGGCTCCAGCTAATTCAAAACCAGGCCTCTCTGCTAATATCTCACCTGCCCAGGGAGGGGCACATCTCTCGGGTAACCAAGGACCTCCAGTGGCTGCCAGTGGCGCAGAGAACTAGGTTCAAGGTATGGTATACGGTCTTTAAGGCACTATATCTGAGCTGAATGTAAATATCACAATTTAGGAATGTTGAAAATGAGCGTGGACCTTGATATTACATATCATAACAGGAACATGCAGGCTCTGTTTTGTGGTATCAAAAAATATTTATTATTATTTTTATTATTATAAATGATTTTTACTGACTGTACACATAAATGGAAAAAACATGTTGCCCTCTGTGTGCAGTGTTACTCCGTAATCAAGCATCAAAATTAAAAAAACAGTTCTTATATTGACCCATTGTCAAATACATTTTGCACAATGTCAATAGTGTATGTTTTTAAGATGAAAATATTCACAGTATTTCAATTGTTTTCCTTTTTGTCAAAACATACAAGATAAGTGAAAAATCACTTCAATATATACAGAGGACATTCAATGTTGGCATGGCTCTTGAGGTTCTGTTTCCTACGCGCGTTTCGGCTGTGCGCCTTCATCAGGAAGCCATGTGTTAGTCAATGAAAACCTCATAAGGTTCAACAGAAGAGATGACTTCTGAGATGTTACTGCAAAAAACCTCAAACACGATGTGGAATGATACGTTCTTTCGTCTAATAAGATCAGAGCTTATTGACTTATTGCTTGGCATCCTCACTGTTCATCGTCTGGCTTCCCATTTTGGACCGTCTGTCGTGTACAGCGCACGCTCCATTTAGCTCTGATCTTATTAGACGAAAGAACTGGGGGTCTCTAGTTGGCCATGGCTGGCGCCAATGTCCAAATAGGGACCCTTCTTCCTAAGTCAGGGCAGGTGGGCTACCCCCTTTGATAACCCCTGCTCAACCCTGTGGTAACGTAGTACGAGCAGTTAGGCCTATCTCAGAGGTAGTGTGTGAAGCATTTATGACCATGCACAATAAGGCAGTAACGACACCACAAAAGGACACAACTCAAGTAGGTATAGAAAAAATAGTATCTTTATCTAAGGTTTATTACGAGACTCTCAAAAGTGTTTTAACCAGTCACAATGCACGTAAATCAGTAGGGACTTAAAAAGGCAATAACGTGTTCACCAGAACGTGGCACTGACTGAGTTCAAGGCCTGGGTCTACGCGACCCGTTGCGCACCAGATACCTGCCGTTGGACGGGGACACAGCACGTAGCTTCTCGAAGAAGCAGAGACGGTGACAGGCGGACTCCCAGCGACCACAGTTCTCGATGGCAGGGGTCCGCAAAGTGCACTCTCAATGATTCGGGCCCTCGGGGACAGGCGGGCTCCCAGCGGCAGCAGCACGCGGCTGCGGCGGCCCGGGCTGGTGGTGGCAATGATTTTTGTCGTGCAGCTCCGTGGTGGGCTCGCGGCGGCAGCAGCGCTCTCCTAGCTGCGGCGGCCCACGGGACGATTCACGATGGTGCAAGGTTGACAAAGACGCGGGCACTCAGCGGCAGCAGCTCTCTCTTAGCTGCGGCGTCCCACAGGACAAATCCCAAAGATGCAAAGTTAGCAAAGGTGCGAGCACTCCGCGGCAGCAGCGCTCTCTTAGCTGCGGAGGCTCCCAGGACAAATCACGATGATGCAAAGTTAGCAAAGGTGTGAGCACTCAGCGGCGGCAGCCCTCTCTTGGCTGCGGCGGCTCACAGGACAAATCTCGGTGATGCAAAGTTAGCAAAAGTGCGAGCACTCCCCGGCAGCAGCTCTCTCTTAGCTGCGGCGGCTCACAGGACAAATCACGATGATGCAAAGTTAGCAAAGGTGCGAGCACTCCGCGGCAGCAGCTCTCTCTTAGCTGCGGCGGCTCACAGGACAAATCACGATGATGCAAAGTTAGCAAGGGTGCGAGCACTCAGCGGCGGCAGCTCTCTCTTAGCTGCGGCTCAAAGGACAATCCACGATGTTGCACAACTAACACAAGTGCGGGCATCCAGCGGCGGCAGCTCTCTTAGCTGCGGTGGCCCACGGGGTTTCAGCGAAGGTTCTGAGGATTCAAAATAAGGCGGGCACTCAGCGGCGGCAGCTCTCTCTTAGCTGCGGTAGTCCACACAGTTTCAGCGAAGGTTCTGAGGATTCAAAATAAGGCGGGCACTCAGCGGCAGCAGCTCTCTCTTAGCTGCGGCGGCCCACACAGTTTCAGCGAAGGTTCTGAAGATTCAAATTAAGGCGGGCACTCAGCGGCAGCAGCTCTCTCTTAGCTGCGGTGGCCCACACAGTTTCAGCAAAGGTTCTGAAGATTCAAATTAAGGTGGGCACTCAGCGGCGGCAGCTCTCTCTTAGCTGCGGCGGCCCACACACAGAGTTCACAAGGGTTACCAGTCCGCGTTCCTCACAGTAGGGCTAGAGGTTCCGGATTACTCAACGGAGGCACTTGGTGAAAGTTTCAAAGTCCTTTCCTCTGTCCGCTCGGACAGAGTTTCATCTTGACATCCAGAAGGAACACAACCGAAACAGGTTTCAGCGCAGCGTTTTATACCTAAAAAGTCTTTGTTCTCTGCAGTCACAAATCACTGCATCCAGCCAGAACCAGTTTGGTGGGGTCGGGGAGCACTTGGTTTACGAGGCAACATCCTGCCCTTTGAGAATCTGGGGTCTGCTATCAGACGCCCAGTGGGAGGTGGAGCCATCATTCACCTTGCCAGGCACGGCCCTGCTCAGATCAAAGAGTCACCCCTCTCCATACTCTAAATGCCGATCTCTCTCTCCAGCCAGGTCTGACCCAGCTGGCCCTGCTGCTCCAAAACCAGACGGCCAATACACACGCTAGCAAAGCCTACAGGAAAGCTGAGGCCAAAAAATACCTTATTTCTAGCAGAGGTATTTTCGAACATGGGCTACTCAAATAATCCTTACTAAAAGATGTAGCTCAATGTCCTGAGCTTAAACATATCAAATTAGACGTTCCTATCAGGTTCCTGGGGGCAAGTACGATTAGGGCATGTAATACTCAGCCTGCCCATTCTGGCCTATGAGAACGGATAGCCTCACAATAGTAAACAGTGAAATGGAGGGTAACTCGCTATTAGAACATGCTACACAGACATAAGCTGCTTCGGTGGGTAGCGCAAATCAGCGCTGCCGGCCCACCAGCAGTATTTGGTCTACCAGCCCTGGGCACACACAGTGCACTGATACTAGGGACTGACAGGTACCAAACGGGCCAATTATGATTATCCCAATTCATACAGTTATCTTTACACAGGGAGCATTCGCGCTGTGTCACTGATTGGCAGTGGCACAACGCCCAGAGCATCTAAATCCAGCCAACATAAAAGGTAAGAAGCGAAAAGAGGAAGGGAGACCCGCGCCAATGATGCCAGGTCTAACAAGAAGGATCCGAGTACTTTTGGAATGAACACTAGATATGCTCCTATAGATTATCAAGGTCAACTTTATGCACACCCAGGATTTTATTTTCTGTCAAATGGTACTTACTCAAATGCTACAGATGATGTTGCGCTAGGATTGGTGCTCCGTTTAGGTGTGCCTTGTAAGTATAGTAAGCCAAATATACGATGGGTGAAAAGAACTTTGACTGCAGAGTTCTGTGATGAAGTGACAGATTTGGAAGTCAATAATTACAACAATGGTGTCACTTTTGGGTACATTCTCTCCTCGATTATTACCTTTGGAGGTACTGCTATGGCCAGGGGTGAGAAAGCTAGACAATATTTTGGATGTGAACTGCAGATACTGTCTAATTCCACAGTAGCGGCACTGCGTGACATCACCACCCAATTAGAAAGTATGCAAATATACTCCGAGCAGACTAGATATGCTGTTGCTTTCATCCTAGCTAAGAGTGATGGTGTATGCGCAGTAGAAGGAGACCAGTGTGTAGTCGGGATAACTAATATGGAAAAAAATATTACCCAACACATTTTAGACATCCTAGAGAACGTGAAAGGGATGGAGAGTGGGAACTGGAGTTGGTCATTGTTTGGTGGATGGGGTTGCATCCTTGAAAAGGTGATCTATTTCATTGTGATTTTGGTTTCTTGCTGAGTTTTAGTCCAGTGTCTTCCCTTATGCTGCACTTATTGCACCACCCTCCTCACTCCTCCAAAAGATATCAATTCATGATACTAATGCAACAATCATGATCCAAAAGGAAGTCGAAAACCTCATGCAAACAGATGAGGGTGTTTTCGAGACTTCTTCCCTCCTCACCGTTTCCCTTCCTGAAGCTGAGAATATGGAGTGCTCCTAAGAATGTATTCATGATTTGTTGAATTATATGTCTTTTTCGTTATTACATAAAATTACTTTGCTCATGCTAAAAGGAGGGTCTGACGGAACAAAAATTATGTTTTTGCATTGTTTTATGTAAGATAGCATTTGCAGCGCCATTTTGTGTATAGACGCCATTTTGTATCGTGATCGAAACTAATTCTTTGCCATTTCCGAGAAACAACCTTCTCCAGGTTATGTTTCTTCAGAGCTGAGTTCTGCCACACTAATGAATGCACTGCACTTATTAGCGCATACCTTTCCTTTTAGATGTAAGCCTTCTCCCACTTGTCTAGTGGTGGGCACAGGCAGAGTGACCTTGAATAGTAGATAGTGTGTGCCTGGCCTCAGGATCGACACTTACTACTTTATAATTTACAGTCCTGCTGCATCTCTCTGGAAAATTCCATGGTGGGCATGCTTTCATTGGTTTTGAAGTGTATTTAATGTATCGTTATGCTTGCTGATGTCAGTCCCTCTGCAGCACTCCTTAGAGACCATGCAGACAGGGCTCCGCTCTGAGCGTACTCTGAATAAACAGATATTGTTTTGCATTCTCTACTGTCTGACCGACTCTTCATTTGGTATGGAAGGCTGAGAGGTGGTCTTGTGTGACCCGGGTGACCCGAATCGGGTCACTTCCTTCATTGTGGCCAACCTAGCCATGTGGCTGGTGGCCATTTTTTGTGAAGGCAGCCTTTGTGCTTTTGCCATAGGCCTGCATTGTCTGTCTTCCCTTTCTTGTTGTTGTGGCCTGCCTGGCCATGTGGCTGGCGGCCATTTTGTGAAGGCAACGAGTGTGCTTTTGCCATAGGCCTGCATTGTCTGTCTTCCCTTTCTTGTTGTTGTGGCCTGCCTGGCCATGTGGCTGGCGGCCATTTTGTAAAGTCTGTGTCCATATAGGCCTGCTTGAGTTAATTGTTTTCCAGGCCTCCTGCTTGTTGTTGTTGTGAGTGACTGACCATGTGGCTGGCGGCCATTTTGTGAAGGCAGCCAGTGTGCTTTTGCCATAGGCCTACATTGTCTGTCTTCCTTTTCTTGTTGTTGTGGCCTGGCTATGTGGCTGGTGGCCATTTTGTGAAGGCAGTCAGTGTGCTTCTGCATTAGGCCTGCATGTCTTTCCTTTGTTCCTCTTGGCTTATTGCTTCTATACATTGTCAGCTGAAGCTCCCTGAATGCTGATTCCCACGTGATGCACAATGCCAAACCAGGTCTGTTACATTTGTATTTTTGTTGTTGTTATTCTTCTTTTCTATCCTTCCTGAGTGTACTGTACACTAGTACACCAACCATGAAAGCCCTTGTTTTTGTCAGTCTCACAAATGTCTACACTGTATTGTTATGTTTTTTTAATAACTGAGGTAATAAATGTAATAATATTGATAACACTAACAAGTGTGACCACACACTAAGTTATATATTATATTTGTTTGTTTGTACTAGTAGTAATTAAACCACAACAATGAATGCCACGTTTCACTGATGTTCTTCTCACTTCTTTGCTTTTAGGTGCACAAAAGAGGAGGACACGTCATCACCCATTGTACTGTCAGACAGCTATCCTACTGCGCACAATGTCACGTGACGTGTGACCACAGACATCTCTTCAACTTGTGCCACTTTGTGCTGCTGACATCTTCAAGATGGCCCCAAAGAAAGGTACCAGGTCCAGTACTAAGAAAGTTGCCAGTGAGAAGAAGGCACTGCCAAGACCGGTATGTCACCCAAGACCTTTTTTGGGAAACCAAATATTGCGCCTGCAGCAGCGGTGTCCGGGGAGCAAGCTGGGACCAGCACCCCCGCATCAGTGGACCCACCCCATCAACCTAGGCCCAAGCCATGTCTGTTGCAGAGACAGCCAGTCTAATCACGAGTCCAACGCCGACAAGCAGTGATGTTGAAATTGAGTTATCGTTATCGCAAAGTAGTACCCAATCAATTCAGGGAACTCAGATAAGTGAGCAACAACAGCCACAACCACCCCCAATAGTAGTTGTTCCTCCCGAAGTAGGGGCAGTTCAGGAGATCAAGCTTCCTGAAGCAGAAGAAGAGCAAGCCACTGTTTCAGAAGATCCATTGGATCACCTCCTTCCTCTCTGACAGAACCCAAAGAGTGTGCCTCCCCCCGTTCCGCTCCGGAGTCACCAAGACGATCTGCGGTGTCCCACAAGGATCATCCCTCAGCCCGACGCTCTTCAACGTCTACATGGCCCCGCTCGCATGCATCGCCAGACTCCACGACCTCAACATTATTTCCTACGCCGACGACACCCAGCTGATCCTCTCCCTCACCAACGAACCCCGCACCGCCAAAGCCAACCTCCACCGCGGCATGAAGGCGGTCGCCGACTGGATGGAAGAAAGCCGGCTCAAACTCAACACAGACAAGACAGAGATCCTCATCCTCGGACCCAACCCCTCAGCCTGGGACGACTCCTGGTGGCCCACCTCCCTGGGCGCCGCCCCTACACCTACCAACCACGCACGCAACCTGGGAGTCATCCTCGACTCTCCATGACCAACCAGATCAACGCTGTCTCCTCAACCTGCTTCTACACCCTCCGCATGCTCCGCAAGATCTACAGATGGATCCCTACCGACACACGAAAGACCGTCACACACGCCCTCATCAGCAGCAGGCTCGACTACGGCAACGCACTCTATGCCGGAGCCCCTGCCAAACTCTTCAGCAGACTCCAAAGAATCCAGAACGCCTCTGCATGCCTAATCCTCGACATCCCCCGCCGAGACCACATCACCCCCCACCTGAGAAACCTACACTGGCTCCCCGTCGACAAAAGAATCACCTTCAAGATCCTCACACACGCACACAAGGCACTCCACAACACCGGCCCAGCATACCTCAACAACCGACTATCATTCTACGCACCCAACAGGAGACTCCGCTCCGCCGACCTCTCCCTGGCTGCCGTCCCACGCATCCACAGGACCGCCTCCGGAGGCAGGTCCTTCTCCTACCGCGCCGCCAAGACATGGAACTCCCTCCCTCTCCACCTTCGGCAGACGGAAGACCCTCAGACCTTCAGGAGACTACTCAAGACCTGGCTCTTCGACCACTAGCTGCAGCCCCCTCCCCCAGCGCCTTGGAACCCTTACGGGTATGTAGCGCGCTTTATAAATGCTTGATTGATTGATTGATTGTCTTCCAGATCCCCAGCAAGGAAAAGGAGGGTTAGCCCATCAACTTCTTCTCCAAGCCCCCCTTCTGATGATCTATACAGCACCTGGATCCCGCCTCCGTCTGAGTTGGAGACATGCCACGCCCACGAGACAAGGCTAGGGAAAAGGAAGGTACCAGAAAGCCTCAGAGATATGGAGGTAAATGTAGAAGAGGAGGATGATGATGACGAGCCCGTCATCATGGACATTAGTTCCGCCCCAGTGGAGACCGACATTACCCCATCCCAAATTGCAGTGAGGGATGTGGTACAGATACCACCAACACAGATGATACCACCAACACCACCTCCAGCTTCCATATTTCGCCAGCAACTACCTACATCCACCACAACCACCTCAGTAGAAGTAGGTTCTGCAGAGAGTCAAACTTCATGCCCATCCACCAGTTCATCCAGCATTGCAAGTGGCACCAGCAGCGCCAGAAAGTTGACCTCCCCACTTTGGGACTTCTTTTCGGTTAGCAGGAAGGAGGTGAACAGTGCTATATGCTCCATTTGTGGTCAAGGTATTAGCCGGGGTTAGCTTGGTACAAACTATGGTACTGGAGGCCAAACAACCCATCTGAAAAAACACCACTTGATCCAGTGGGAGGCGCACCTTAGTGGCCAAAAAACTGCACCCATTGTTGTAGGTGGGGATGAAGAAGTAGAAGATCCAATCACGGTGGAAGGTGAACAAGAGGGAGACATTTTCTCTGGTACACAAAGTAGCCTTGTCTCCAGCAGTGCAGTGGTACCACCCACATCCTCATCAGCAACATCGCAGTGGCACAAGAGTCAGGCTGAGACACCAAGGGGGTACCAGGCAAGAAAGTACCGCAACGCACAAACATGCGTTGAGCATAACATCTGGCATCAAGAAGTCACCTGTATCAGTGGCAACAGAAAAGAAAAAAAATCCAGGCTGCCATTCTCAGCATGTTTAGGTCGGAGGGGCAGTACGAACGCAACCACCCTAACTGCACGTTTCTGCAACGCAAAGCTGGCTAAAATCCTAGCGCTGGACCTCCTCCCTTTTTCTTTTGTGAAAGGGGTGGGTTTTCTTAAATGTGTGACAGCCATCTGCCCAAAATGGAAGGTTCCCAGCCGGTCCTACTTCGCCAGAGTTGCGGTTCCAGCACTACATCACGACTTGCTGGAAGTGCTTGGACAAGCTTTGCAGCAGAGTGCTGTTCACCCTATCCACCTGACAACAGACATGTGGACCAGTTCCCAAGCCACTGATTACATGTGCATCACTGTACACTGGATCTCTTTTGTGGGGGTTAGAGAAATTATATCTGCAGCAGGTGTTGTTGACACTGCTGAGAATTTTAATGCCACTCGGAAACATGCAACTGTAGCCACGTTCGCCATGCAGAAATCTCATACTGCTACAAACATTTTGGAAGACTTTGACAGCAAGGTCTTTGAATGGCTGCGACCAAGAGGGCTTAACATTGGTTTTGTTGCCACGGACAATGGCAGTAATATATTTAAGGCCATGGCTGATGATGGCTATTTCAGGGTCCTGTGTTTGGCGCACTGCATTAACATCATTGTTCAAGACTTTCTGAAAAAAGAAGGCCGAGTCAGCAACTTACTGACCACCTGCAGAAGAATCTGCACACATTTCAGCCATTCTTTTAAAGCCCGGAAGCAGCTGGGGATCATTCAACGTGATAATAGAATGCCAGTTAAAGCACTCATCCAGGAGGTGCCAACACGTTGCAACTCAAATTATTACATGCTTGAACGTCTGTTTGAGCAGTGCAGACCAATCAATTAATATGTCATGCAAAGAGGGGATGCTACTGTGAAAGGCATGATCATTGAGATGGCCCAATGGGGCCTAGTTAAATGCCTGACAGAGATGCTACTTCCTTTCGAGCTCTTCACATGTGAAGTCAGCGAGGAGGACTGTACTATGGGCCAAGCTATCTCATTGTTGCACATGCTACCAGAACAGCTGAAGGGGGTGTCTGCAATGTACGCAGGTGTGGAGGAAAAAAAAGAAGCATATGAGTTGGTGGAGAGCTTAACCCTCCGCTTATCTGAAAATACAAGGGTGCAAAGAGGCATTGTGTCATCCAACCATTACATTTGTGCCACAATTCTGGATCCTCGGTGCAAATCATTACTGCACAATTTCATTCCTTTTTCAGAAGGGGATGTTGCAAACTACAAAACATAGCTGTGGAAGCCAGTCACTTAGAAAAAGAATGGCTGGGATTCAGAGGCCTGCTACTCCAGGGCAGAACAAGTACTGCAGTGCAGCCAGCTTCAAGTTCAACTTCAGAGCCTGAGGGCAGTGCGGTTAGCTCACAGCAGCCAAAACCACCAACAACACCAAGAACAACATGAACAACAACAAGAACAGGAGCATCAGCCCCAGAATCGGCACATAAATGGTTTCTACAGTAAGGGCTTGTTAAGTCCAGTGCTGATGCAAAGGCAAAATAGGTCGAGCAAAGAGGAGCACCCATGAGCATTGAGCAGATGGTCCAGGCCTACCTGGATGACCCAACAGAGGTCTAAATTGATCAAAACCCATTGCTGTATTGGTATGGGAAAAGGCGCCAATGGCCAGTGCTCAGCAGGCTGGCGATAAACTATATGGCTTGTCCTGTCGCAAGTGTCTCTTCTGAGCATGTTTTCAGTGCTGCTGGTGCCATTCTGACAGTAAGAAGGACCAGTCTCTCACCCCAAAATGTGGAGAGGTTAACCATGATCAAAATGAATCAGCACGTTATACCAGCGGATTAAACCATACCTGAAGTAGCACAGCAGGAAAATGATGACGGCGACTTAGGTCATGGAAGTAGTGTGTTAGATGACCTACTTCTGGGTGAACCACCAGAGTTTGAGGATGAGCTCTACTTCCCTGACAACTAGGCTTTCGACTTGTTACTTTCTTTCTCACTTTTACGCCCCAAAAAAAGCCCCCCAAAAAGAGACAGCTAAGGAATATTATTTACTTTTATTGTTTGTGTGTGTCACTGTCTTTCTGGTTCGAATCACAACACATCTATCACCAACGTCTTACTCTTTCATTGCTGGATTGGAGTTGCAAATGTGTGCAGTCAGTGAAGAAGTAAGTCCACTCCTCCGAGTCCTGCTCCAGTCCTTACTCACCCTAAATCCATTTCCCTCAAGCCAGACATTGGATGAAGAATAGTACAACAAATGTGAAATGTGTGCCTGCCTCGTCGAGTCCCTCCAAAGAACCTGACTATAGCTATCCTCCTTCCCGAGCCTAGAGGGACTGCCCCGTAAGAACAGATAAATGATGGCATGCATTGGACGCTGACTCTGAGTGATTGGTGTTTGTGTTGTTGTTGTGCATGATCTCTACTAGTATTTAATCTAAATACAAAAAAGTGACTCGTCAATGTTTCTCTTCTTGTTGTCCAATAACAAAATTGTACTACTGCAGGCCGATCAATTGCATTTTTGATTATTTCTGGACTCACTTGGTACACTACAGAGTTGGACACCATGATGACCATACCATACTCGCAGTCAGTCAGTAGGATCGGAGATGATTGATGGAATAACTCGGGGCGTTTCATGAAGTGGCCTAAAAGGTAAACAACAACATCAACACCAGACCTACATGTCTGTGTAGTGGTGGAGGCAAGTGTAGTGGTATGACTGACAGCGGTGCATTGATTTAGGTACTTAATTTGGAAAATGCTATGTTGCTGTGTATGTGTGCTCAGTGCTGTCTGGCTCAAAATCTAAGCTAAGTGGAGGTTGGGTGGGCGGGACTGCTCCTGTTGTTGTTGTAGGTTAATGCTGGAAACAGAGTAGACATGATTTAGCCATGCTGCCTCTGAAAGATTTCTTGTTGCACTCCTCCTTAATTTATGCAGTTTAACTTTACTTTTCTCCTTGATTTTTCAATATCCCTTTTGTTTTTCCATCTACACTTATAGGCCGACCTTTGCCCTGTGCTATACTGGGAAAAACAACTCACACTTACCTTACCAATCTGCATCCACCAGGCAGGCACCCAAGACTGACGGACGGAGCGTCCAGGGAAGGAAGGACCAAGAGGAATGCTGAGATGCAACTCCCAATTTGACCATAACATAGCTATAGTATCATCATTTAATTTGATTCATTTTTTCCTCTTCAATCATTACGACTGTGTGTGTTGTTGTTTATTATGTTTGCTTATATTTGACTCCTACAGATACTTTTTAATTTTCTTTGCTAGCTTTAAAAGGAAGCCCGGTACAACAGAACATAAAATGTATGTAACTTGGGTCTCTCTGGGGCAGACACGCAAGGCAATTGCTTAATAATAATAATTAATAATACACTGCTGCCATGTACTACTAGTTTAGTACTACTCATCAATTCATCATCATGCATGCATTTCCTTTTTCTCCCTTAACAGATTTATGATGGTCGTCTACAAAGATTGTGTGTTGTCCATGTGTAATATTTGTCTTTGTCAAACCTTCCCCTCAAATACCCCTTCCAAACCATTAATCAAACCCTAACCCTCTTCCTCTGGGCTGTGTGATTTATATTGAGGTGTGACTAAATTAAATTTACACCAATAATTGATCACACACTTGCTGGGGTGGATGTGGTGAAAGCAACACTAACTCTAGGCAGGGCGAGGATCTTCTTCTGCTTGCCCACCCATGCTCAGTATTCGCTATTCAATTTGTTTTCTAGAGGAACATAATCCATCATAATTAATTGCTGGCATTGATTCATCATCCTTCCAGCACTAAAGGTTATGCTTGTCCACTTCATAGATCGAGTCAACTTCAGTTTGTAACTTGTACTAGGCTATCCTTGCCACCATTATGTTTTATTTTACTTTAGCATGGTTTATCATCATCATGGTTTCTTGTTTGTCAGTCTTCTTGTGTACTGTACTTCTACTACTCATTCCCGAGTCTCCCTCAGGCGACTGACTGTCTCATTTTCTTTTTTTGTAAATGCTACTGTCAGTGTCTACTACTACTACCACCACCACCATGGCACTTTGGGAAACCAAACCATCATCACCATGCCGCCATCACTTCGCCTAAGTATAAATAAACATCAATCACATGTAAGAGAAGAAGTTTGGGGGAGGCATAATTAAAAATATGGAAATTAATTCATTAATTCACACACCCACACCCTTCCGAGTCCAGTTGCAGACTGCATAGACTAGGAGGAGAAACTGACAGTACTAGTAGGACAAGTCACAAGTGAGGGCACTGCATCTATCTGTTGGCGTGTTACACTATCGGCAGATTATTTTAATCAAAAACTGGCTGCGGCCCTGCAGGTATGCAGACATAATATCGAGTTTTAAATATCAATATGCCATAATATCGATGTTTAAATTTCGATGTGACAGAATATCGACTTGCTAGAATATCGTCAACAAGAATATCGACATGCAGGTAAAAAATATCGTTTTACTTAATATCGAAGTTAGGAATATCGTAAGTAAAAATATCGTTGTTTATAATATCAATTTTTTTTTTAGTGTTTTGTATGTTAGTATATGTGTTAAAAGTATAGCTTATTTTTCTAATGTATGTTTGAATTTTTTAGAAGTAATTAATTTTATGTTAATTAATTTTTGCGTATTTTAGTTCCGTAGCGGGTTGTGGGTTTAAAGGGGAATAGGGTGGGAACTAATTTAATTATAATATATTAATTAATAATTTTTTAGAAGTTATTAATTAAAAGAAAAGAAAAAAATTGTGTTTTAGTTCCATAGCGGGTTGTGGGTTTATAGGGGAATAGGGTGGGAAGTAATTTAATTGAAATTAATTAATTAATGATTTTATTAATTAATATTTGTGTATGCAATAATTTATATAGTTAATTGTGTTAATTCATTGGTTATTAATTAATTTTTAATTGGTTATTAATAATTAATAAATAATTGGTAAATAAGTTAATTGTGTAATTTTTTTAGGAGCCGGTTTTGGTTTCATAGGGGAGTAGGGTGGGAAGTAATTTAATTATAATTAATTAATTAATAATTGTATTAATTAATATTTATGTAATTAATTTTTTATATTGTTAATTGTGTTAAAATGTTATTAATTAGTTATTCATTGGATACACATTTTTAAAATTAATTGGTAAATATGTTAATTGTGTAATTTTTTTAGGAGCAGGTTGTGGGTTGATAGGGGAGTAGGGTGGGAAGTAATTTAATTTTAATAAAATGTTTAATTTTTTTATATAATATTTATTTAAAGTTATTTTATAGTGTTAATTGTGTGATCTAATTTATTTTGATGGTTTTTAATTTGCTTGTTAATTGTTATTAATTAATTAATGAATTGTTAATTAATTATGTTAATTGTGTAATCTTTTATAATATTGGTGGTGTCGTTTATAGGGTAATATGGTGGGATGTTAATTATTTTTGACAAATTATTTATTTGTTAATTAATGTTAATTATTTTGCAAGAGTGGGAATACTAAATTATTCCCCTCTGCTATCCAACACTTTCCCTACTGTTGCATTTGCTGGAGTGGGAATAGTAAATTATTCCCCTACGCTATCCAACATTTTCCCTACTGTTACACTTGGTGGAGTGGGAATATTAAATTATTCCCCCCCGCTATCCAACACTTTCCCTACTGTTGCTCTCGCTGGAGTGGGAATAGTAATTTTTACCCACCTGCTATCAAACACTTTCCCTACTGTTGCACTCACTGGAGTGGGACTAGTCATTTTTACCTACCCGCTATCCAACACTTTCCCTACTGTTGCAATTACTGGAGTGGGAATAGTAATTTTTACCCCTCTGCTATCCAACACTTTCCCTACTGTTACACTCGTTGTAGTGGGAATAGTAATTTTTATCCACCCGCTATCCAACACTTTCCCTACTGTTTCACTCGTTGGAGTGGGAATATAGATTTTTACCTCCACGCTATCCAACACTTTCCCTACTGTTGCACTCACTGGAGTGGGAATAGTAATTTTTACCCACCCGCTATCCAACACTTTCCCTACTGTTGCATTTGCTGGAGTGGGAATAGTAATTTTTACCCTATGCTATCCAACACTTTCCCTACTGGTGCACTCACTGGAGTGGGAATAGTAATTTGTACCCTCCCGCTATACAACACTTTTCCTACTGTTGCAATTACTGGAGTGGGAATAGTAATTTTAACCCCTCCGCTATCCAACACTTTCCCTACTGTTACACTCCGTGGAGTGGGAATAGTAAATTATTCCCTTCCGCTTTCCAACACTTTCCCTACTGTTGCACTTGCTGGAGTGGGAATAGCAAATTATTCCCCTCCGCCATCCAACACTTTCCCTACTGTTGCACTCTCTGGAGTGGGAATAGTAATTTTATCCCCTACGCTATCCAATATTTTCCCTACTGTTATAGTTAATGTAGTGTAAAATATTTTTTACAAATAAATATTAATTTTAATATTTGAATTTATTATATATATATTTTATTTTTATATTTATTTTACAGGTTTATGTATATATATATATATATATATATATATATATATATATATATATATATATATATATATATATATATATATATATATATATATGTATTTATAATTTTTATTATGTTTCTAACATTTTATAATTAAATACAATTATTATTTATTAATATTATTAAGTTAATATATATAATTTTTGTAAATATGTATGTTAAATATTTTTATATATTACATTTATTGTCATTTTCAACTTTTTAATATAATTCTAACTATGTTTTTATTAATTATATTTATTATTTAATTAATTTTATATTATTTTTAAGACACTTAAAAAAAACGATATTTTAAACAACGATATTTTAAACAACTATATTTTGGTTTCGATATTTTTGTACTTACCTTTGTAGAGATAGGATGTCTTTATTCTGTCCATCGATATTCTTTACTCGTTATTCTTGTAGGTCGATATTCGGTCCGTCGATATTCTGTCAGTGATCCGGCCCCGCAGCAGCAAAGGAAACCGTGTGAAGTAAAAGAGTAACCCCCCCACAAAACATTTACATCATATGTAAAGTATAAAAAATGTATTCCCATAACAAAATAAACTAATGGAAAAAACCCACAACACGTGACCCACCCCTCTCCCTAACCCCAACCAATGTCCATAAGATAAGAGTCCAATGTCCTCTCCATTGTTCATAAATAAAAATAAACCCCAACTTTTCCCCAACGCCCAATTCTGACCCACCAAAAAAGATTAAAAAAGGGGCAAGGCGATGGAGTTCTAGTGGCTGGCTCGCCGGTTACTCTCCAGGACCTTTATCCGCTCCTCTAGGCCGGCCATCCGGAGGAGCATGCGGCGCTTGAATGCTTTACAATTGCATCCACAGGGGTGGGCAGCAGTGTTCAAAGAAGTGCAGCGGGCGGCTGCCAAACCGTGGTGCCGTACCACTGGAGGCACTGGGGGGGGCATAGGGCATTTGAGGAGGCTTCAGCTGCTGCCGCCTCCTCCACCACCAGAGCCACCAGCCACCGATATTCGGTACAGATGGCCTCCAGCTTCCGGTGCCGGGCCATGACTGCTAACTCCTTCCTGTTTGGTGGTGGTTTCGGTTGGGAAGGAGTAGCTATATCAAGAAAGAAAAAAGACAATTGTAACCAATACTCTTAGCAATACAGTAACACAAAATGAATTCTACACATGGTGGCACAGTAGCTCTAGCAAGCACAGTACATAACATTTGTGGTATCCTCCCACTTCCTCGGCCTCTAACATTTGTGGGAGTCTCAGGCATTACTACTAGCCACTATCGAGTAGACAAGTCTTCTTCTTCTTCTCTCTCTCTTGTTTATCTAAATTAACCTTGTGGGCATGCCAGCTCAGTCAGCTTGCGCCCTAGACAGACATTCTCGTGTTGCAGACTCACGTTATTTTTATTTACTACTGTCTGAGGGTGGGGCAGCTGTAGTCTACAACTAAACAATTATCTTATTTTTCTATTATGGCCATACTCTGTTACATGAATAGCAACTGCTCAATTTCACTTTAACCATGACTACTACAATAAGGCAGATGATATCTGATCCAAATGATCATTGATTATATATGGGACGACGTGAGGTACTACTGATTGATTGTGTAACACTAACCATGCAGCCGATAGGCCACCCATGGCAGGCTGACACAGTCGAAAATGACATCGGTAGGGAGCGGGCCTCGGAGTAGGTGGGAGGCGATTGATAATGGATGGGTATGGGTACATACATACATACACAATAATGCTGTGCTTGCAAACTATTGTGAGTCAAGGGAGTATTCTGAAATACAACCTAGAATCAAAAACCTTGAAAAAAAACAGTCCTTGTTTCTCTTCCCAGCGATTTTTCCATTTATCATTGCATTGCTCTTCTAGCATTATATTTTTTAATTCTAATCTTATTCTATTCTCCTTGGCTTTGCTACTCTGGCACGGTTCATTTTTCTTTTACATTGTCTTCATCCAGTGACAGTCTCCACCTATGCTATGATTGAATACCATCCAGGCATCCATCCATTCAAAGTAAACATGGCTATCATTCTTCTTAATCTCTCAACAAACCTTTCACCAAGAACATACATTTGTATTTTTTTTTAAAACCACCACCCATGCATCCTTCCTTGCTTGCCTTTGAGTTTGACCCATCAAACCCCCCGGAGGCTTCCTATCACCCATACAGTTTCACCCACCCAGGGAGGGATCCTTTCTTTCACCTTTCACCCATCCTTCAACCACCCATGCATCCGATTCCTATTAGCCACCTATGCATCCCACGCTTCCTTCTCTGCCCTTCCTCCTTCAATCCTTCTTTTCCTTTTCGTTCAACCCATCCATCAAGGTCGTCTGACTCTTAGTCTCCTTCATAAAACTTTCCCAGCTGAGTTGAAGTTAGATAGAAGAGGCCACCATTAGTTACTCAACTCCTGCTGCTAACGCTATTGCTAATGCTAAGTAAAGGGTGTCTTCTTCAACCGTTGTTCACAACAACTTAGGGGCCGATTCCGATCTCGGCCGGTAGGGCTCCGAATCGGACTCGGCATTACCGGATCCGATTCGGAGCCCTGTTTCCCGACCGAGTCGGACGTGCGTCCGGGCGAGCGAGTACGATGCGAACGTTCGTGAAATCGCCGATTGACTCGTTCCCGGGACCCAACCGCTCCGACCGACTCGCACGGACACGACTCGCACCGCGCAATGGAGACATTCCCCGGCCGGGTAAGTACGATGCACGCCGCGAGCAGTCCGACCGACTCGTGCCGTCCGGCTCGAAAGAGCAGTCGGAGCCGCACTTTGGGGGTCTATGTCGGACCCCCCTGTACGCCTAGCCGCGCGAGTCACACACAGGGGGGACCCATGGGTCCCCCCTACCTGTGCATGTACGGCGCAACCCGCTTCGACGCGTACCCGCTGTAGGGGGTGCCCTTGTTCGCCTCGCACCCATTGAGTCAATGGGAGCCCACGTACGCGTTGTACGACCAGCTCCCATTGACTTCAATGGGAGTCCGACCAAATCGAGTCCGATAGCATGTGAACGCATCGTACTCGTTCGGTCGGACTGCTAGGGTCCGATTCGGTCAGAAATCTCTCCAGGTCCGGCTCGGTCGGAGAGATTTCCGGCCTGAATCGGAATCAGCCCCTAAGTCTCTCTCAACAGTACAGTGCACACCCTTGCAGTGAGTGTGTATTGTCAATAAGTAAGGAATATAACTTACCACTGCCCGCCACTGCTGCTGGCTCACCCACTCCTGCAGCAGCTGCCGCATCTCCTCCCTCCTGGCTGGCGTCGCCTACCCCGCCGCTGGCACCTGCACTGGTGTTCGGTACGCCTAGAAAAACATTACACATTTTTTAGATGCCATATACGCCTCTCCCTATTTTTTCTTTTCACTAGCAAGATTGGAAATACAATACATACACCAAACACATCACTACTAGTACAAATCGGGTACTAGAGTAGTGTAGACAGTAATATGTCCTACCCTATCAAAAATAGTAAAATATCTGGTTGGGCATTTTGTTGGTGGCAATTTTCGAAAAGCCTCTCAAGAAGAGGACAAACCAAAGGACTGGACTCAGTGGCTAGAGCTATAGGTGAATCTCAGTTTTAAAACTTTTTAAAAAGAAAAAGAGTGGCCAACTGGGCAAGCTACAGACAGAGGATTAGTAGCACAGAGTCAGAGGCCATTAGATTGATGTAAAAAAAGGACACTAGAAATATAATAACTAAGTAGGTAGGTATTGCAGGGATAAAAAGAATTTAGAAACAGATAGATCGAAGAATATTTGGTAAAAAATAGAATTAGGAAATGGAAATAATAGTTCGAAAAAATAAGGTGCAGTAAAAGTTAGGAAAATATAATTATTAATATTAACAACAGGAGGACTTACTGGGGCCAGCAGCAGAGCCCTCAGTAGAGGAGCGATCCTGGCCCTGGGAGGCATCTCCAGCTCCCGCCTCAGACCCCGTTGTCTTCTTGCCCCTGGATGCTGATCATGTAAGATAATAATAAAGAGACAAAAATTGATTGGTGTGAAACAAATGAAATATTTTAAAAAACGCTCTAAAAAGATTTTTGGACAGGAAATGACAATTGCAATACAATTAACCTATCTAATCAGATCGACTATTAGTAGTTGCGGTCTCGGACCATCCTATCTTTATTATTCCACAGTTCCATTCCGATTCCAGAATCCTAAACCTAAGTACCACCTAGCCTGCCTATTCCGAATCCAAAGACATTGGAATGAATTACCAAAAATTATATTTGCTTCTTCTAAGTTTCGATCTCATTCAAAATCATCAATGAATCAACCCCCTTTGACGGGCCAATTGTTCACTAAGTCTGCATTTCCATTTATTTTAGTCCTCAAATATGCATAGATGGACGCATGCATACTGCATACACCAAATTGTTGGTTAGTTGCTGCCGATGTGCTGATGAGTTGCTATATTACTCACTCATTAACAAACTACAAAAGGTTCTAGTAAGGACTGGAGTTAGCAGCACGTGACGGAGGATGCGTCACACGGACCGCTAAAAAATTACCAACTAATACTAAGTAACTAACTATAATAACTACCTACCTACCACCACTATCTTAGTGACAGGACAAAGGAAAGGAGTCTCTCTAGCATTACCTAACTTAAGTTCTCTAAACTCTCTTACATAATCAGCCCAAGCGAGAGCAAAGTTGCAAACAAGTAAGATTAGAAGCGCCGAGCACCTGTCTAGTGTCTAGAAGAATAACAATCACATAATATTAGATTTTTAAACTTAACTTACCTTCATGTAAGCAGCAGCATTCTTGCTATTTGGGAAAAAATAATATTCGCAATAACACAGAACAGAACAAACAATAGTACAATAATTAGCTACTCACCAAGCCCCACGACCTCAACACGCAGCAGGTCCAGCAGGTCCTGCTCCCGGTCCAAGATGTCAGACCACCGGTGAGTCAGCTGGTTGTGGGTGCGCCGGACCTCAGAGCAGCGAAACACTGCCTGGCACACCCTCACCCACCGATGGTGACGCTCCTGGGTACCATAGCCGGAGCCAGGCCTGCCGCCTGCTGTCAAGGTTAAGGGAGGTGGCGCTGTACAAACAAAACAAGGGCGGCCACTTCCACCTCGGAAAACAGGGCCCGGGACTGCACCCCTTCCGCTGTCTTCCTCAAGGAAGGCGGCTCCTGGTCGCACTAGCATTGGCCTTCTTACTAGAAGCCTTAGCCATGGTTCTGGGGGTGTGGGGGGCGGAAAAGAAAACGTAGAAGTAAAAATTTAAGTCAGGAAAAGAAGTAAGAAAGTAAAAAAAAAAAAGCAAGCAATAGAAAAACATTACAAAAAACGCAGTAAAAGTAGAAATAAAACGCAAAATATACACTTAGGGAGAGAGAGGGATAGATAATAAATAAAAAAAGATCAGAAAAACAGTGTAAGGAACAAAGGATTGAAAAGATTGGAGAGGGATGAAATACAGGCCCCAGAACCATACAAAGAGTAGAAAAACAAGATGGCCACGCCCATTGGCGATCGCGTGGTGAAGTTCGCCCAATATTTCCCCCGAACACTTAATCCGCGTTGCCGAACGTCAGAAACATCTCGCGAGCATGTGCGAGCATGCAGAACAAGCGACTCTACATGCTCGTGAAACTGTGCAAAGCGTTGCAGAGTTTTTTTTACCACTTTGCGTAGGTTCGCGTAGCGCGGCTACGCGAACTCCGCCTGGGCTTAGATTCAAGCTAGCCTGGCTGATGAGGGGTGATGCCCCGAAACCGGTCCCAGGATGCTTGTTTCCGGTCCAGGGAGGATCTGGCTTGGCAGTTCAGGCTGGACTGTTCCCATGAGGCACAGGGTCAAGACTGATTTGCATATGGCTAGGTCTAAACTGGGGTGGCATGGTGAGTAAAAGAACAATGGATTTAACCCAGATCTCTTGACTGGGGGTGAATGTTTGATTTAGTATTGCATTCCGTCTATCATCTGTGTGTCTTTTGCTTTCTCGCCCTAAGTGCTCCGGGTATGCCCAGACGTGGGTCCCGGACTCACTGCACCACTGGATTCAATCTAGCCTGGCTGATGAGGGGTGATGCCCCAAAACTGGTCCCAGGATGCTTGCTTCCGGTCCAGGGAGGACCTGGCTTGGTAGTTCGGGCTGGACTTTTACAATGAGGCACAGGGTCAAGACTGATTTGGTTATGGCTGGGTCTAAACTGGGGTGGCATGGTGGACAAAAGAATGATGGATTTAACCCAGATCTCTTGACTGGGGGTGAATGTTTGATTTGCTCTGCATTCCGTCCATCATCTGTGTGTCTTTTACATTGTATTTTCACACAGAACCTGCATTTGTTTTCTCGTTCTGTTCTTTCCTGGGATTTATTATGAACAGCATACAAGATCAAACAACAGTGTACCTTGTTCTGATCAGGCACTTGCACCTAGACACAACACAAAAATGTTGCTGTTGTTTATGAACATATAAACCTAGTCATATAGGTATGCACAGCAATGTAACACACAGAGAGAGCCATATATTGTCTGAGACGATCATGGCTGTATCTCAGATGTAGAACGTCTATCAGAGTATTGTAAGCTAAGAGGTCTGCTTCTGATCCCAGAGATCTTTGCTGTATAATCAGTTTGCTTCTGTAGAAGGGGAGGGGGACTAGGCTAATCTGTCTTATAATATGACAGGGCTTTTCATAATATACGGTTTGATAACTACGCTGATGGTATTTTTGCTAGGCAGTTGTTTTCTGATTTTGGCACGTATACTGCATTCTAGAGCACGATAGTTTAAATAAACATTTTAAACTTCCTTTGTGTCTCATATCTTATTATGGACAAGTACAAGTGTGTGAGCAAAAAGGGGTGTCCTGTTACTGTGAACCCTGAGAGCTTTGGGAGCGTTGTGTTCTGGGGTTTCAATTCACTTGTCTCTCTGGATATGAGTAGGAGGGCAAGTAAGACACTATATCTAGTCACACTCGGGCTCATGATACTGAGGTGTTATGGTGACTCAGTTCCTATCTACTGATGTTCTATGGTCCCATGCATAGTTCTGTTCCTGAGTAAAATCCCTGCAACATGGCATGGCCAACGTTTTGGTCTGGTACTTATTTGAGGGAACCCTGAGTAGTGCTTGTGCTTGTCCACAATACCCTCACACCATTCTACAGAGACACCCGTGGTGCTTGGGATTTCTCCTCCACAGTTTTTAGGAATCACTTAGTTCAGTTGTTTTTTCAAGCAAGGGAGTTAAAAGGATTATATCCTCTTTTGTGCTGCCTTTTTTTATCCTTTTTCCTAATAATTATGGCTGTCGCAAATGCATCTAATTGCCGCCCAGCGGTTACTCAACAGTTACTTCAGCATGGTCTCTGTAATGCAGGGGCTACTGTGATATTTGTGATGGAGTCAGATGCAGCGTACCGCTTTGAGGTTTTTTATTCCTGGGTGACCTTCCCGACTGTCGACGCTAATGATAATTTGTTTCATACTTATACTGCTGCTGCAGCACCGAATGTTTATCATCTTTATGCACCTCTCGAAATTCCTCTTACTGTCTGGGAACACCAGACTTGGTTTAATGGTGCCTTTCCCCATGTCCTCGGCATTGTTTGTATGGGTTCCTTATGTATTGATGGGGCTACCTGGCCTACTCTTCCAGGTTTACTTCTTACCCAAATTTAACTGGTCTGAATTTGGTAGAGAAATGTGTGTTATATAAGCAGTTTGTTCTTTTGTATAGACGCTTAATTCAATTTGTTTCCCATGCCTTTCTGGCTGGCCCTGCTAGAGCTGGTGTGCCTGCACTAGCACAACATAACTTTGGACTTGTTATTAGTCTGGTCATTGTATATTCGGTTATGGGCAAATGCCCACATAATCGTTCGTGAGGAGATTCCCTTTTGGATTGCACAAAAAATTGATCAACTTATGCTGTGTTTCCCCTTATGGGACCTCAAGAAAAACATAGAATTTTAACCATGTGTTTGCCTAATGGTCTGGTTCCTCCTTTAGCCAACTGCAACACCTGGGGGGCCATGTTTGCCACAGTGTATACTTCCTGTTATGGCATTCCCTCGATGGGCGTTCTGCTGAATGTACTCAAACGAAAACAGAATGAACATGGGGAAGGTCCTGCCCTTGATTTGGGGATGAAACTTGTTGGAAATTTTCTGGTTGTCTCCGAAATTATTCTTTCTAATGTTAAAGGTGAAGCAGCTTCTTTGGCAATACACCTGCAGCTTGCTGCGGTAGCTATTGCAGACCATGAGCGCGAACTGCCTATAATAATTTCACAGGGATGTACGCCCTTAGGGTGTACTAGTTTGAGGACCAGACCTTCTGTTTTGATCATTGTAAAACCAGCTTCTGACAAAGATGCTCACCCTGCCTGTAATTTTCTAAAGAAAACATGGGATAAAACTTAACAACCACAACAAAACTGTGGACATCATGGCGGCACACTACCCCTGGAATACTCTGAACGGCATTACAATTTTCATGACCATTCTAAGATTAAAACTCCTGATCGATTTCAGGTTCCTGATCCCGGTTCTCCTCGTCTGATCAACAGTATGACAGAGGAGGGCAATCTGATCGTAGACAAGGAGACTAAGGGTCTGATTACGATGTCGGTCGGAGTTTCCTCCTACCGTCACTGACCCGGAATCGGGACAGACCGACTGGCGGTCGGGTGTTCCTCCCGACTGATTATGATGCTCCCAAACATGTTTTGGAAGGACTCCCATTGACTTCAATGGGAGCCTGTGTTCCGACCGACAACACAGGCCCCTTTGGGGAAAAAGGGTGCCTGTGGAAAACTGTGCACCATGTCGTGGGCACCCTATGGTGCCTGCCACACAGTGCATCGTTTTACAGTGGGGTCCATTAGGTATCCCCACGGCCCCCAACTGGAGGCCTCAGGATGAAGGGAGGCCTGCTAAGGGCCCCCAAAGTCAGTTTTTGACAGCCATTTCGTGTCGGACAGACCGAGTCGGAAAGGCTGTCAGAATCTGACATCGTAATCGGGCGGTCGGAAACGCTGACCATAGAGCTGTATGAATCGACTCCGACCAACTTGGACTCTCCAAGTGCCGGTTGGAACCGATTCAGAATGACCGGACAGTTCCCCTTCCGACCGCAAGCATCATAATCGATTGGTCGAAATTGTTTCCGACCGAGTCAGGTGAATGGGTTCCGACACAGTCCAGGAGAATCCGACTGTCGGTCGGAGGCTTTCCAACCGACATCGTAATCGGCCCCTAAGTTCAACCTAAACGGGACACGCAATGCTCTTTTGACATAAAGATCAAGAAGGAGGATCAACCACCTCCTTATAAACCCCCTTTTCAGAAAGAGAAAGTTGCAGCCTTAATAGCTAAATATGCCCAGACGTTGAGAACCTTTCCCTGGACAGGAGTCTGGCAGTGACTCTCCTCGACAGTGCTGCAGAAGTTACCATTGTGTGCAAGACACTCCACCAGCTTCTGGAGGCGAGAGCAACTGAAACTTTTGACATGGTAGAGACCGCAGATCCCCGCGTTGCACCCCCTGACACACTCTTTCATTTGAATACTCAGATTGAAGGTGACTTTAAACGCACAATTAAAGCTATTTTTGGGACAATTTGACTTCTTCATATGATTTTCTTTTAGCGGAGGTGTATTGGTCTTCTCCTTTTATTATTGCTTGTCCTCATATTCACATTTCCTTCCAGACGCAGTTAAACAAGCTTATGCTCCTGAATGGGCCTTTGCTTTGGCCCCTGCTTTATATCGCAACCAGGCTGGATGGGATAAAGATTCTCCTTTCCATGTAATTCCTATATGTTCCACTCCACAACCTCAACCGCAGTATCCAATTAAATGTAATACCAAAGCGGCTGTTAAAGGCATTCTTACTCAATTGGAGTACCAGGAAGGGGCTGAAGCCTGTGTATCCCAGATGAATAATCTTCTTTTTCTGGTTTCAAAACCCGATCAGTCGTATCCTATTGTATTAGATTATCAACATTTGAATAGTCATACTTGCACTTTTGCTGTCCAAAATACACATAGTACATCTTTAATTAATGATATAGTTCATAAAAAAGTTTAAAACCACACTTGCTGTTTACAATGGTTTTTTCAGTCACAATTTGGCTCTTGAGAGCCATGATTGGTCTGCTTTTACCGCCCTTGGCACCAAGAGGCTTCAGCAATATGGTTAATACATGGAGTTATCTCCTTGCCCTTATGGACAATTTACAGCTTGCATGAAACATTTTCCAATAGGTAGATTAGAGCCCCTTGGGAGCAGCTACATCCATGAGTTATGGTCCCTGCCGTTTACCTATCGCTGTGAACATGCTGATAGAGAAGGTTTTCTTACAGGAGAGGAGGGTGACTCCACTGCCAGTCATTCACTTGTTTGTCAACATGTTAAAATCCACAGCGCATGTAATGTTTCTGTGCCTAATTTGGCTTTTTATTTAAAGGGAACTCCAGTTCCTGCAATTCTTCCCTTCATAACTCTACTTTCAAAGGGAAGCTATCTCATGCTTAATAATCAAGACTGTTGCAGTATGTGGGCGAGAGTCCCGTATATTGTATCCATTTCCAAGTTAGTCACTAGTTGCAACAGCGTCCTGTTTCCCCCTCCACATGGGATAGTAGATAGCTCGCTGTGGCCTTCTATTCCAACTTTGAAAGCATATTTCAACAAACTAAGAAGACTGAAAGCATTATAGTTCCAACATGAAGTGGATATCACATCAGCCCGCAAGAAATTTGAATTGCAGGTGGCTAGAAGTACTGTTGAAATGCAGTCTTTATTAAATACAAATCTTACCCTGCATTTCTGTGAATTTATACATCAAATATTTAATGCTTCTGATACCTCAGGTGTAGCCCATTTTTTTAAACTTGTAGGCTCTGGCCTTGTCACTTCTTTCCAAACTATCTTTGGAGTAATTCCGGCTTTTATACACTCTACTTTTTTCCAGCGTGTTCAGTGGGTTCCCATTACTGCTGTTCCTCGTTTGCAGCATTCTCATCCTGTTGCTGCTGTTGTAATGGATATTCCTTTTGCAGCCGCCCCGGACCTGGCATCCCTCCAGCACTACCGTGAGAGTATGCTTCAGCTCTTTGGCATGGTTCCGCTGCAGGCATTGGATGTGGATTGGTGTTTAACCTTCTGCCGTGCCTACTTTAACTGCGTGCAACCTGTATTTCACTGCATCTGGTTCCCCTTTCAATGGGCACAAGACATATGCCTGTCTCTACAGATGCCCGCTGCCCTGAATCTCAAACTGCTGATGAGTCCCTTAGTGGCACATTATCAGGACTGTTCCTTGGGTCTGCGCCCTCTACTGAATCCGAGTCTGGAGCAAATGGCCAACAGGAGTTCCTGTGCATCGGCACAGTGATTGCTATATCAGAGTTTTGTTGAAGTCAATGCAGGTGACCCGGTGACAGTATCTGCATCTGTTGGAGCTGAAGATCATGTCTGTTCTTTAGAACTTTTGAAATTGGCCAAAGACTTGTCCATTTACATGGAGTCGGACCCCATTATGGAGTCCTTTGCAGCTACAATGGCTGATTACAATCTGGATTCCTCCAACATGCACTAATTGGATATTCTTTTTTCTCTTTTTTCAAATTGTCATTTGTTAGATCCTCAAAAATAATGAATTCTTAGTGATGGCTTTGAGTTTATTTATCTCCAGATTTCTGTTATCCTTTTACGTGCTTCCTTCCTGACCAAGGGGAGGATGTCATGTGTTCTCTACATAGCCCAATGTAGTTTTTCCTATGTTAGCCTAACTGGGCACGACACAGCCTGCATTAGCTTTGCACATGTTACTATATAAACACGTTTTCTTTAATGCCACATTATATTTTCACACAGAACCTGCAGTTGTTTTTTTGTTCTGTTCTTTTCTGAGATTGAGTCTGAACAGCAGACAAATTCAAACAACAATGTTCCTTGTTATTTTGTTCTGGTCAGGCACTCACACCAAGACACAACACAGAAATGCAGCTGATGTTTATGAACATGTAAACCTAGACATATAGGTATGCACAGCAATGTAACAGAGAGAGAGAGAGAGACATATATTTTCTGAGAGAAGATCACGGCTGTATTTGAGATGTAGAATGTCCATCTGTGTATGCTAAGGTACGGGGTTCGCTACTAATCCTAGAGATCTTAGCTGCATAATCAGTTTGCTTCTGTAGAAGGGGAGGAGGGCTAGACTAATCTGTTTTATAATATGACAGGTCTTTTCATAATATACAGTTTGCTGACTATGCTGGTGGTATTGTTGCCAGGCAGTTGTTTTCTGATTGTAACGCGTATACAACATTGTAGAACACAATAGTTTAAATAAACATTTTCAAACTTCATTTGTGTCTCTGTCATATCTTATTGTGGACAAGTGTGAATGTGTGAACAAAAGGAGGTGTCCTGTTACTTTGATCCCTGAGAGGGTCGGGAGTGTTGTGTTCTGGGGTGTCAATTCACTTGTCTCTATGGATGTAAGTAGGAAGGCAAGTGAGACACTATAGCTAGTCGGACTTGGGCTCAAGGAACTGAGGTGTTATGGTGACTTAGTCCCTATCTACTGATGTTCTATGTTCTATGTTCCCAAGCGTAGTTCTGTTCCTAAGCAGAATCCCTGCAACACCCTCTCAAACCAAGATGGAGGGAAATAAAAAGTGGGCTCAACATCACCCACCCCACCTTTGGGGGTGCTGGCTGAATGGGGACCCACTTCCTAATTTAACCAATTTTCCAACCTGTCCTCCCGCCAAATGTGGAGCAGGACAGGGGGGTAGGCATCCTCCACTACCTGGAGTTGCCTGGGTCACATTTCAAAGGCTGCATTGCCTTTGAAACTTCCCATCTTGGAATTGCATTCCAGCCTGTAGGAGGTTTTATTCCTGGCCTCTGAGAGCGCTGGCTCTCACACCATGAGGTCAGAAACTTGTCTGGGGTGGCAGGCTGGCTAAGACTAGTCAGAGACCACACCAGTGCTTGGTAGGTTTACAGGTGACCATCTAAAGGGTGTCGAGTGTACACTTATTAATAAATCCAACACTGGCATCAGCGAGGATTTATTATGACGAGATGGTTGGTACCAAACTTCTTAGAATACAGTGAAGCCATCATGGAGCTTGGAAACTTGTAATGACCAGTATCCAGCCAATGCACTCTCTATGGATTCCCTGTTTGTTCATTTACAATATCCAAGAATGGACTTGATATTGTAGGGTCACATCTGCTCATGCAGATATGTTCACACATGGCATATAGTGCACTCTGCCTTAGGGCTATAAGGCGTGCAGTAGGGATGCTTGCCTATTCCTCATGGAGTATATGGGGGCATGGCATACAGGGCTGTGTGCCATGTCGACACTTCAGTTTTCTCTGCACCAAGACATGCAGCCTTCAATGGCAGTTTGCATGGTCTTAGATTTGGACGGCAGCTCTAGACGATTCTCTTCAGTCCCAATGCCCTAGGTACCAGGGTTTTCATTTAATAGGGACTTATAGGGGTTGCAGAAGTTGTGCCAATTGTGGTACAGATTTAGGGAAAGAACACTGGCACTGTGACACCAACAGTGATGGTGGCAACATAACAACAATATCTGCTGGAGAGGTGAGAGTCTGCATACCCGGGGAGCTGGTGCCTAACTATGTGGTGGGAGATGATATATACACTTGGTGTGCTGCTTATAAAGTTGAATTTATGATGTCAGAAGATCCCAGAGGAGTACTGGGGGGGGGGTGGCCTGTGTAAATACATGCCTAAGGTGGGGAGGGACACACTCATGACACTAGATGCAAATGATCAGACAAGGCATGCCCCATGAACACAATCCTTGTTGCTAAGTTTGGGCTGACCCCTGAGAAGTACCATCAGAGGTTCAGGGACAGCCACAAGCTCCCATACCAGTACTGGGTGGAGTTTCTTGATTATGCCAGCAGGGCACTGAAGGGCTGAATGAGGGACAGCAAATTGCATGATTTTACTGGGCTAAGCAGCCTAATTTTGAGGGACCACATGCTCAATACTTGCTTTACAGAACTGTGGCAACAGCTAGTAGATAGCAGGCTTACTGATTCCAGGAAGCTGGTGAGGAGGTAGACCTCTGGGTCAACACCAAAATGTCTACGAAGGCATCAAGGGGGACTCTCAAAAGGGTTGTCTGGGTTCCCAACAGAAGAATGAGGGGGAGATAAAAATCAAGCCAAGGAGTTCTCAAAAGGCCTCCATAACAATTTACAGGGGAAAGGGCCCCAATCCTCATCTGGCCACCAGAAGATATGCTTCATAGATCAGAAAACTGGAAAGTTTGTCCACAAGTGCTATGATTGCTATCGGTATAGACATGTCAAGGGCGATACTAAGTGCACCAAGAGGGCATGGCCCCCGAGTGGTGGGCAGTCACAGGAGATGGCCAGTGTAGTGCTTGGGAAGGAGAGGCCCAAGGTAGTGTGGGGATGATTAGTGAGGTTACCCTAGTTTCTCTGGGTGATATTGAGATGGTGACCAAGCCCACATGCTTTCCAATACTTCAAAGTATAGACAGTGGGTCACCCTCAAAGGGCAGAAGTTGGAGGTTCTGAGGGACACAGGAGATAGTATGACTACTGTCAGGTGTCATCTGGTGTCCTCAGAGCAGGTGATACCCAATTCATTTTACCAGGTTGTGGAAGCACACAACTGGGAGATCCACCACCCTGTGACTCTGGTTCCCTTAGAGTGGGTGGGAGGTCTCAGGTCTTTTGAAAGTGGTTGTGAGCCTTGCTATTCATGTGGACTGTCTGTTAGGGAATAACTTGGAGCACGCTCCCTAGAAGGAAGTAGAGCTCAGGTCACACCTGGAAATGTTAAGGTTGCCTGAGTGGATCTGTGTGACCACCAGGTCCATGGTTGGCCGGGAGGGGAGTCAGGAAGGTCTGGAGCCTGGAACAATGACCCAGATGAATGCAGGGAAAGGGAAGGACAAGGGGTGTAGGAAACCAGACCCTTGATATCCCCAGAACAGGTGGGTGAGGTGCTGGAGGAGGCCGCCATGGAGCCTATTGTGGATGACATTGCCTGCCTTGGTACCCTGCCTAAACTTGTTGGATAACAAGGAACAGTGGTTCCTGTGGACAATCAACATGTAATAAACAATAATAAACCACACAATTACAATAATCAAGGCAAGGAGATGTCAGAAAGAGAAAGGAACATATATCAGGCAATATTCATGAATTCAAGTTGTTTATGTAAATGCGTATTCACATTATTCAAAATCCAGTGCATGGTGTCCCAAGTGAAAGTGGAACCTATATATCAAAGTTGTGACTTTTTGTGACATATAAACAAGATTTCAAACATACAAAGACGACAATAACAGTAATTTGCAATGAGTGATCACAACCTCCTAATGCAATGATAGGGGCTGGGAAATGGCTCGCTTTGGGTTGTCGCCGACGTTTCGACCCCACTATCAATAGGGGGTCTCTTCAGTACCTAGCAATTGAGGGACACCTGAGAATGAAAATCACTGTCAGAGTGTGCAGAGTACACCATAAGGAAGTGAATTTAAAAGGAGGGTACTCACATAGGGTCCAGCCGTGCACCTAGTAAGGGGAGAGGTACTGACAGTCTAAGAGGCTAGTTGGTTATAATTGCCTTATCCAAGAGTGTGGAAGAACGACAATCCGTATCTGAGGGTATCCAAATCAGGTGAGTAAAGAGTTACTCATCAATATCCTGTGTGAAAGCCGCCTGATTCAGCTTTACAGTTACAGATGTGGGCGATGAGGGAGAACCGCTTTCGTCCATCTCCCCTTGTGGAATGACATTGGGCACTATGTGAGTACCCTCCTTTTGAATTCACTTCCTTATGAGACCCCCAGTTCCTTGTTAAACTATATTTACCCTGGTTCCATGTGAGTAGGGTGGCCCTTGTATCCTTATACATGATCTTGCTGGATGGCAAGTAAAAGGATTGCCCACCAGGGAGGAGTTCTGCAAGGCACATAAGGAGTGCTCCACCCTTGAGAGCTTAAGGCGACAAGTTGAAGCCCAGGCAGCTGGTGACACCTCTGGAGGTCACCTTATGTATTGGGAGAATTACCTCTTGTATAGTGACCCTAAGGCTCCTGAGCATGTGGTAATTCCTGTATTGGTAGTTCCCCAATGATACAGAGCGTTCCTACTGGGTCTGGCTCATGAGATACACGGGCAGAACATCTGGGGCAGAACAAGACTTTTTCCAGGCTTGTTACCCACATTTACTGGGCCCGGATGAGGACAGCTATTGATGAATTCTTCAGGACTTTTCTTACCTGCCAGGCTAGTGGGAAGACTGGGAAAAAGCTAAAATTTCCCTGTCTCCCACGCCTGCTGTTGGCATACCCTTTGAGAGGACGGGCATTGATATTGTACGATATTTGGACCCCAAAACAGCCTTAGACAATAGATTTATCCTAGTCTGGATGGACCATGCCACCAGGTACCCAGAGGCCATTCCTCTGAGGTCTGTCACTGCACCTATAGTGGTTAGAGCCCTGATGGGGATGTTCACTAGATTGAGTTTCCCCAATGAAGTGGTGTCAGAGAGGGCCACCAAATTCCTGTGTGAGTACATGAAGTCTATATGGAAGGAGTGTGGCGTTACCTATAAGTTCTCCACTGCCTACCAAGTACAAACAAATGAGCTTGTTGAAAGACTCAACAAGATTCTTGAAGGCATGATTATGTGCCTACCTGAGCCAATGAGGTGGAATTAGGACATTCTCTTACCATGCCTGCATTTTGTTTTCTGTGGAGGTACCATAGAAAGGAGTGGGCTTAGGCCCATTTAAACTTCTCTGTATGACCATCCTGGAAGGGGACCTTTCAGTCTGATCAAAGAGGAGTGGCAGCAAGCACACAAGAATCCCCCACCCCGCCCAGGATGTGGTTAGCTATACGCAAGCCCTCAGGAACCAGATGGCCAATTTCAGTAAGAGAACTTCTGAGAACTTGGAGGCTAGCCAGGAGGTAATGAAGCAATGGTATGACCAATGGTCTACCTTGGTGGAATTGCATCCTGGTCAGAAAGTGTGGGTGATGGAGCCAGAGTAGCCTAGGGCTCTCCAAGACCCCTGGACTGGGCCCTATGAGGTGATGGAGATGAAGGGGGGGTCTACTTACCTGGTGGATCTCAAGACCCCCAGAAACCCCTAAAGGGTACGCCATCTCAACTGCCTCAAACCCCAGTATGAGAGGTCTGAGGTCACCATGTTGCTTGTGACAGATGATGGGGAGATTGAACCTCTCCTTGTTTTCCAGTCATCTAAAGAGAAGGATGGGTCAGTGGAGAGTGTTAGCCTCTCACCTACCTGACCCCAGAACAGTGGAGGGACTGTCATCAGTTGCTGGAACAAGTTGCCTCTCTATTTTCCATTACTCCTGGGCTTGCTCATTGTGCACCCATGATATAGAGACTGAGGATAGCCTGCCTGTCTAAAATATAATGTACAGGCTGTCTGACAAAGTGCTGGTCAACATCAAAGCAGTAGTCACTAAAATGCTGGAACTGGGGGTCATTGAGCCCTCCAATAGTCCCCGGTCCAGCCTATCGGTGCTGGTGCCAAAGGCAGCCCCACCAGGTGCCACCCTAGAACATAGGTCTGTGTTGACTACAGGGGACTTAACCCAGTCACCAAGCCTGATGCACAACCCATCCCTCAAGTTGATGAGCTCATTGATAGGTTAGGGGCTGCCAAGTTCCTGAGCACTTTTGACTTAACTTCAGGGTAGTGTCAGATAGCCTTGACCGATGGGGCTAAAGAGACATTAGTCTTCTATACCCTGTAGGGCCACTTTCAGGTTAAAGTGATGCCCTTGGGACTCAAGAATGCCGCTGCCACCTTTCACACAATGGTGAACCAGGTCTTAGCTGGGATGGAGGCCTTCAGTAGTGCATATTTAGATGACATACCCGTCTTCAGCAGCACCTGGCGGGTCCACCCATTTCACCTGCGTGAAGTCCTTCAGACTCTGCAACAGACAGGCCTGACTATCAAGGCCAGTAATTGCCAGATAGGGCAGGGGTCTGTGGTGTACTTGGAACACCTGGTGGGTGGGGGAAGATGCAGACCTTCTAGGCCAAAATAGAGATTATCCTGACCTGGGAGCCCTCAAAAACTCAAACAGAAGTGAGGTCCTCCAAGGCCCTCACTGGGTAATACAGTAAGTGTGTCAAGGGATGTGGCACCATTGTTGCCCCATTGACTGAGAAGACTTCCAAGATGCACCCAAATTAGATGATCAGGACAGAGGCCTGTCAGAAAACCTTTGAGTCCCCAAAACAGGCCATGTGCACTGCCCCTGTGTTCAAGGACGCTGACTTTTCCCAGGAGTTTATTGTCAAAACCCATGCTTAGGAGCAGGGCCTAGGGGCAATCCTATCACAGCTAAATGAGGTGGGCCTACATTACCCTTTAGCATTCATCGCTAGGAGGTTGCTTCCCAAGGAACAGAGGTGAATTGCTATTGTGAGAAACGCCTTTGCTGTGGTCTGGGCACTGAAGAAACTGAGACCGCACTTATTTGGCAATCACTTTTGGGTTTAGGCAGACCACAGGCTCCTCTGGTTGATAATGCAAATGAGGGGTGTTAGAATGGCCCTCTCTACAGGGTCATCCCCAAACTTTTTGCCTTCCTCCTCCCCTTTTGCTCACTGTTTTTATTGACTTTAGTATTCTGGGCACTTTACCACTGCTAACCAGTGCTAAAGTGCACATGTTTTGTACTCAAAACATGGTAACATTGGCTTATCCACAACTAGCATATTTACTTTACTTGTAAGTCCCTAGTAAAGTGCACTATGAGTGCCCAGGGCCTGTAAATTAAATGCTACTAGTGGATCGGCACTTGTCATGACAGGGAGTTACCCATTTGTGGTAATAGGGGCTAGGATCAGACTTATGTACTAAAGATATGTATACCCCTAATCAACCTCCTTTCATGTATCAGAGACCACTTTATTACTCCGTGTCTCATTTGTCCATGACGATTGCTTATTATTTCATATACTTTTGCTTGCTTACCCTCACACACCTGTAGCATTAAAATATAATTAATAACCATACATGTTCAAGGAAAAAGGCATGTGAATACCCGAAATACACAAATGTAATGGTTAGGTACTTTTGATTCTTTATTAGGGTATCTTTACTTCAGATTCCACCACAAATCAATTGTGCAGTGTAGGACAATACAAACAGTGCATAAAAATAAATCTACATGAATCTACATGAACATTACATGGAGAAGTACATGACATGCATTCAATGCAACAGTACTGCATACTACAGCATAATTACTTTTTTTCTTACATATACAAATTTCAAACTTATATATTCACATGTGTTAATCTTTGTGAAGTAGTGTCCAACAATAACCGCTAAATGATAACAAGTTCAAAATGCTGGGGACCTCTGGTTTCCTTTAACGTTCAGGTCCTAAATTACCATCTGACCCTTTGTGGTCAG
The DNA here is from genome assembly GCA_963921515.1 of Calotriton arnoldi. NCBI lineage: Eukaryota > Metazoa > Chordata > Amphibia > Caudata > Salamandridae > Calotriton > Calotriton arnoldi. The sequence continues at coordinate 149,346 of CAWUFW010018012.1, forward strand.
AGTTGAAATCATTCAGTATTTGGAGGTGCCAATACTCCCCAGGACCTTACCTTGTTTCTACTTGTCTTTGGGAATAAATCACTCCTGGTGACTTATCAATATACGCTGACATGTTTAGACCTTCTCGGTGGGCCTAAAGAATTTTTATGAAGGTCTTCCTCAGGGCAGGTTGTGTATGTTTGTGGGACACATACGCTTCATGGAATCTCCACAACAAGTGTTAGTGGGCACAGAAAAGGATCCTCTCTTTGTGAAATAATTCTTGTGAAGCTATGAGATTGACTTCATCGGACTCATGTACTTGGATTGCTGCATAGCTGGTAAATAAGGATCCTATTCGCTCTGCAGGGGAGTCCTTTTATTGGGAATTGTGCGTCCTGTGCTGCACGGAGCAGTGCTTCCTCGCTCTTGTCTCCTGTCCTTGATCCCAGGGGGGAAACTCCTGTGGTCTTCCGTGTTTGTAGGCTGTCTCACTGTTGGTTGAAAATATTACCACATGTGAATATATATGTTGGGCACTTGTATATGTAAAAGAACCAAGTCATTATGTTGTGGTATATAGTTTTGTTGTATTGAATGTATGTCATGTACTTATCCATGTGCAGTTCCTGTTGATTTATTTTTTGCATTGTTTGTATTGTCCTACACTGCACATTTGATTTGTGGTGGGTCCTGAAGTAAAGATACCCTAAGGAAGAAGCCCGAGTAAACATTACATTTGTGTGTTTTAGGTATGTACATGCTTTTTTCCTTGAACATGTAGGGTTCTGAATTATTGTTTAATGCAACAGGTGTGTGTGGGTAAGCAGGCGAAAGTATATAAAATAATAAAGCAATTGTCATGGACGAATGAGATAAGGAGTAATAACGTGGTCTCTGATACATGTCAGGAGGTTGAATATATGGTGTAGGGTGTATACATATCTACACTAGTGGTCCTGCAGCACTGATTGTGCCACCCAGTCAGTAGCCCTTTAAACATGGCTCAAGCCTGCCACTGCAGAGCCTATGTGTGCAGTTTAAACTGACATTTTGACCTGGCAAGTTACCCTACTTGCCAGGCCCAAACCTTCCTTTTTATTACATAGGCAGGCCCTGGGCTGACCTATAGGCAGGGTGCATTGTATTGAAAAGGTAGGACATGTACTTTTAAGTTTTGCATGTCCTGGACATTTTGACCTGGAAAGTTAACCTACTTGTCAGGCCCAAACCTTCCTTTTTATTACATATATGTCACCCCTAGGGTAGGCCCTGGGCTGACCTATAGACAGGGTGCATTGTATTCAAAAGGTAGGACATGTACTTTTATGTTTTGCATGTCCTGGTTGTGAAATACTCTTAAATTCGCTGTTCACTATTGCAAGGCCTAGCTCTCAAAAAGGTTAACACTGGTATTGCCTTAAGCATCTTTTAAGTGTTGTTTCCAGTTGTGAGCAGGTAAACATTTGGATTTTAGTGTCTCCGGACTCACAACATAAAAGCGCAACTTTATGGTGAAGTTGGATTTTAAATTGTAAGCCTGAGAATGCCACTTTTAAGAGTTGATATTTCTTTACTTTAACCATTCTGTGCCTCTGCTTGCCTCTGAATACACATCTGGGTTGAGTGACTGGGTTGAGTGACAGCTAGGCTTTATGCATTCCCTCTAGATAATCACAAAAACAGAGCTGGGGTGTGACATTTGCATCCTGATGGTCATCGCCAGGTTGATGGACCTTCCCGAGGTAGATTGGGAAGGAGGAGCTGGCACTTGCACCTGAACAGGGCTGTGCCTGTCCCCACTCAAAGAGCTGCATACCCCCCTGTAGTAAGTCTGTAGCCAGGGTAGGAAAGGCAGGGACCTTGTGATTTTCAAATACCTCTTTAAAGTCTCCCCCACGTTAAAGGCACATCTGAGTGTAAGTACTGGACCGCTGACATAATATACTCACTTCATGTTTGATTCCTAAGGAGACTCTGCCAAGAATAAGAGCTGTGCTGTCAGGAGAGACTGCCACTTGCTAATTGGTTTGCTGTGTTGGCCTGATGCCTGCTTATTGCTGTGCTGCAGCAGGGACTGCCACTTTGCTACTTGCTCTGCTTTGTTGGCCTGCTGCCTCTTGCCTGGGCAGTGAAAAGGACTGGATGTGTTCTCTATAACCTTTTGCAACCTAAGTAACACCAAGGTCTTGCTGGCTTGCCCCCTGTTCAGGAAGTCTGAGAGCCATAAAAGACTTCATTTGCACAATGACTGCTGCTAGACTCTACTAATCTGGAGTCCAACTCATCCTGATTTGCCCTGCACCAGTCCTGGGTTCTCTGAGGAGTGACTGCAGTTGTTTTCCAACATCTACCTGCACCTGCCCTGCGTGCCGACCAAGAACGCCGTGTCTGCCTTCCATATCGAAGGTCATCGTGTTTGCCTTCTTCAGTGAAGCTGCATCACATGAAGGCAGTCCAGCGCAGCTCAGCGCACACCGCACTCACAAGGAAAAAAGGGCCTGCTGAGGGAGACCACTGTGTCTGCCCTCTGTGACTCCAAATGCCGTGCCTGACCTCAGTGTGGCTCGTCGATGCATTTTGATTCTATGTAATTTCTGTAAAGCGCGGCAAATGCCCAAAGGCGTCTTGGTGCTAGGAATCTACTGACAAGTCCGCTACACCAATCGTGATCATGACTACAGTGGACAAGCAAAAAGACAGGTTTTCAACTGTTTTCTAAAAATGTGCAAGTTGGATTGGCCTCACAAATGTTCCAGAATATGATTCCAGAGCTTGGAAGTGTGGTAAGCAAAACCTCTACCGCCCCAAGAGGCTCTGTGAATTCTAAGCACCATCACTTTTTGGGATACTGCAGAACGTAAATACCTGCTTGGTGAGTTCCACAAGAATCTTCTTTTGAGTTAGTCAGGGTCAGCTAGATTAAGAGGTTTGTGAGCTGTACAAAGCACTTTAAAACTACCCTCTTTTTAACCAGGAGCCAATGTAATTCCTCCAAATCTTTCGAGACAGGGTGGAACTTTTTTTATATTTTTAAGCAGCCAAGCTTCTGCATTCTGTATCCTCTGCAACTTTTTTGACAACCCTTGCTGCATGCCCAGGTAAAGGGCATTGCAATAATCCAGTCTCAAAAAAATCAGGGAGATGATAGCTGTCTTCCCGAGGTCATAAGTAATAGAGAGCAGAGTTTATCTTAGTGTTATTAGCAGAAAAAAACAATCCTCCACAAGCTGATTGGTCTGCTTCATGAAGGTGAGTTTGGAATCAAACATGATTCCCAAATTTTTCACCTTCAATACAGGAGAAGGCAGAGGTCCCGGAGACTGTGGCCACTAGGCGTTTTCCCAGAACAAAATACTGTTTCCAAAAATTAGCACCTCTGTCTCCTCAGAGTTTAGCTTAAGGCAGTGGCTGCTCATCCAATTCACTATGGCTCTCATCCAGTTATTAAATCTATCAGCTAACTCCTCAATGTGATTAAAAATGAATACTACTAACTGAGTATAGTCAACATAGGAGATGGTTTAGAAGCCAAATGTTCTTATCAGTTGCGCTAATGGAGCCATGTATAGTTTAAATAACATGGACTTAATGATGACCCTTGCGGGACACCACATGAAAGACAGAATGGTTTTGAAGTGAAATCTCCTAGGGCCACAGATTGTTCCCTATTAACAAGAAAGGAGCAGAGAAGGTTTCAGTACTGAGTGGCTAATAGTGTGAAGGCTGTGGACAGGTCCAATAGGACCACATTAGCCTTTCCACCCCTATCTATAATATCATGAATCTCCTCAGGGGCGACTATCAGAGTTATTTCCATGCTGTGAGCTTTCCTAAACCCAAGTTGAGCCTCATTTAGAATCTCATTTTGGTACATAAACTCGGCATTGTATCCAGCAAAGAGAGGCTACAGCACTACGGGTCCCAATCCTGAGACCAACGGCATCAATGCAGCCCCACGCAAGGTACTGTGTACTCCCGGACTTGCGAGGTCCCTGTTGCCTACCTGCACTCTTGAGGGGGACCAACACAGAGCGATTCAACCAGTCTCCCATACCCTGATCTGATATTCTGTCTTTATTGACTTTTGAAGCACTGCTTTCGCACTGACACGAAGATAAAGCCTATTTTCCGATTCCCGGCTGGGATCACTGTCATTCCTCCAAGGTGACCGTAAAGAACCTACTTAAAAACGCAAGGGCTCTTTCAGCACTGTAAGTGCATACATTCTTTAAGTGCTCGTAACGTGAGAAATATTGATTGGAATTTTGTCATTTTGGTCTTGTTATGTTCAGTAAAGAATGAAGTATTTTTGTTCAGTTTGGAGTCTTTTTGTGGTGCTTTCGCTGTGTTACTGTACTGAACGTGTTGCACAACTACTTTACACATTGGGCCACATGTATCAGGCATTTTTGTGTTCGCCAACAGGCCGATTCACAGAATTGGCCTATTTGCAAATGCAAAAAATGCTTTTCACATGTATCAAACCCTATTTTGTGATTCGGTAACCTGTTACCGATTCGCAAAATGGGTTTGCGGTTCGCTATTTGGAAGGGGCGTGTTTAGGGCGTCCCTTCCAAATAGTAAATCCTAATGGATGGTATAAATGTTTCGTGACAGTGAATGCGGCTACAAAACATTTGCATTTTACCACCTACTTCAACTAGGTTGTAACCCATTCACAAATGGGAAGCTTCCCCTTTGGGAATGGCAGCGAAAAAGTTTTTTCAGAGCAGGCAGTGGTCCCACGGACCACTGCCTGCTCTTAAAACAAGCATTTGCAATGCAATCGGTCTCACCTTAGGGACCTTATATGTACTTAGCTATGCAGCACATTAGCCTGGTTGCTGAAACATCGACTGTTCTTTAACATGGAGGGAAAGTAAGCACCAAACTGCGTGACACGCCAGGTATGGGAATACATGGAGAGAAATATTGCCTTTCAGTAAGAAATGGTATAGTCCAAAGCTCTGTTTTTAATATAAAAGCAGGGCCTTCGGTGGTCATATCGCTGAAAATACAAGATTTGAAAAAAATATTATTGTTTACTGGTGCTCGTGGAAGACAATTTCTATGGACTGGAATCTAGAGAATGCTAAAGTGATTCTGGTATTTTACTGACCTCTGCTGCTTGTTTTCTATCAACAAAGTTAAATAGAGGCAGTTGCCAGAAAAATATAAAAAAGAAAGTCCCTCAGCAGTCCCTAAGCAGAAAGCAATCCTGGTATTTTACAGACCTCTGCTGGTCGTTTTCTATCAGTTGAATAGAGGGAGTTGAACAGAAAAAAAGTCCCTGAGCGGAAGCACACAAGTCCTAGGGCTGATTGCCAGAGCCCACAAAATACATACACATATAAGTATATACTAAAGTATATATACAAGAGGTCTAGGAATGCTCGACCTAAAAAGGAAAAGAAAACTTTTCATTTTTCTTTTTTAAATACAACCCGTTTTCCTTTAAGCCTGACTGCTCTGTGCCAAGCTACCAGAGGGTGAGCACAGGTTAATTTAGGTTGTGTATCTGACTTACCCTGACTAGGATTGTGAGTTCTGCTTGGGCAGTGTGTATACTCTGCCAACCAGAAACCTCAAATTCTACCAAGGAGTGAGAATCCAAAATTGTTGAGGTGGTCCATTTCCCTACAGGGGCTGCACTTTACAGTGGGAAAGATTCCTATGTCAGACCACGCCAGTGCTGATGGTCTCTCCCTGTTTTTCCACCTTAGTGAATAGAACTCCCAAAGGGTTGGGTAGTTCTCCCCAGTTTTAGCTTGCGGGACATGTGTTAGACCTGTCAGCCTTCGGTAGTGTTCGCCCAAACCTTTTGCCTTACTTCCTACATTTTTTCTACACTTATTTTTGTTGGCCTTAGGACTTTGTGCACTTTACCACTTTTAACCAGTGCTCCTCCCCTAAAACATGCTTTTAATGGCTGATACCCAAATGGCATATTTAATTTACTAGTAAGTCCCATGTAGATTAAATGCTACCAGTGGGCCTGCAAGAGGAACAATTGATGGACTGAATGCTGAACAATGCAAACATTCACCCCCAGTCACAACGATCTAGGTTTAATCCATTGTTCTTTTGCTCACCATGCCACCCCAGTTTGGACCTAGCCATATGCAAATCAGTCTTGACCCTGTTCCTTATGGGAACAGTCCAGCCTGAACTGCCAAGCCAGGTCCTCCCTGGACCGGAAACAAGCATCCTGGGACAGGTTTCGGGGCATCACCCTTTATCAGCTAGTCAAGATTAAATCCAGTGGCACAGTGAGCACGGGACCCACCTCTGGGCATGCCTGCAGCACTGATTGTGTCACCCACATAAGTAGCACACTAAAACATGTCCCAGGTCTGCCACTGGAGCCTGAATGCAGTTTTAAACTGCCATGTCAACTTGGCATTTAAACCCCCTTGCCAAGCCATAAATTTCCCTTTTATTTATTTATTTATAGAATTCTATATAGCGCGAACATGACCCTATCGGGTATCAGATTATTGTACATCAAAGAAAGGTAACAGCAAAGAGTATACAAATATGAATAACACAAGATAGGTAGCTTTAAATGAAGTATAAAAGCCATAGAAATCTAGATTTGGTAGTGGTCACAGAAACAATAGATAGAGTGGAAGCATAGAAAATAATAAAGGATACATAACAGGAGCAGATAGTCTCCTGGAGGGGCCATGCTCCAAATGGTAAAGGCTGAGAAAGTTACATCATTGTTGGGAAAATAACTGTTATAATCTCTTTCTCCATACCCTTTGGTATGACCCTGCCCACCCCTTCCCTTTTTCCCCCGTGGACTCTCCCTTGAGAGCCTGCCTTAGAATGTTGGTGATGCACTGTCAGTTTGAGGAGAGTGAACGGCCAATAAAGAAGTTACTGAGTTCTTACTAGGCATGGGCATAGTTTGCGTGGAATTCCACTGAATTCCTTGCTCCGTCAGACTCCCAATTAATAAAACAGAAACCTCATATACTTTTGGCAAAATAACAAGTATCTCTGTCTTTACATGCTAAAATGCATATAGTCATTTCACAAAAGTGAAAATGAAAATTTAGCAAGCAGTGAGAGAGGTGATGATTTTGGGATCCTCCCTAACCTAGGGAGAGAACCAAGCAGATGCCTTGAAAACAAAGAGCACATCTTGCTGAATGATTCGGTGGTGGTCCCATCCTCTTAGGACCACCCCAAGCACAGTTATGGGCAAAAATACAATCCCAACCAAAGGCCCTGCAAAGCATTATGGGACGAGATTAGCAGTGGGCAGTGAATATTATAGTATCCAATATCAAAATAATTCTACAAAGAGCTGCAGTTCAACTAGTCGTTACTAGATGTCCCTCACGAGTCAAATGCAAAAGCATTGAAATTATTATTACATCAAGCTGCAGTTCCACTAGTCGTTATTAGATGTCCCTCATGAGTCAAATGCAAAAGCTTCATGAAAGGGTTTCAATGCTGAATCGTTCAGCATGATATGCTCTTTGTGTTCAAGGCATCTGCTTGGTCCTCCCCTAGGTTAGGGGGACCCCAAAATCATCACCTCTCTAATTGCCTAATATTTTCATTCACAAAGTTCACTGTGAATTGGTTATATGCTTTTTAGCATGTAAAATTGCTTTATCAAAGCATTTGTAGATGTTGATGATTTTGCTGCTACGCTACGTGTTTTAGCACAGTTTTTGCACTGTGCTATGTGCAATTTGCGTAGTGCGTAGTAGCGCAAACTACGCATGCTCCGTGAGCGTAGCGTAGTACTATGCCCAGGGTTAATGGTAGCAAGTTCAGTGCATTGAGGTCTGGGGTGAAATGATCACTTCATTTTGAGCCTGTGATGAGCCGAGCAGACTCGTTCAGTTTTGCCTTCAGAGGTACCAGTTTTGCTTTCCGTAGGCTCACAAGGGTTGTACTACCGTAGTCTAGATTGGAGATCACAAGTGCTTGAAATGCTGTCTTGAGATCTGCAGTGGGAGGGAAAGGCTTTAATTTCTTTAGTGCGTACAGTGAGAAGGAAAGGCTTTAATATCTTCGGTGCGTACAGAAGGTAGTTGGCACCTCTGGTGGATGCGCTGGTGTGATCCTGCATAGTAAGGTTATTGTCCAAGATTATTACTGGAGATGCTGATGAGTCGATGATTCAAGGCTGTTAGAAGTGAGAGCCATTCTTTGATGTTAGGAGTGTGATTGGGTGGTGAGATTAAGAGGAGTTCAGTTTTGAGGGCATTATGTTTGAGGTTGTTAAGAGTCAGCCAATTTTGTGTTTTTTGTCAGTTTTGTTGAGGATGCTGATGTCTTCTGGTGAGGCGATTTCTGTGTAAAGTTGAGTACCATCAGCATATATATGATAGGAGATGTTTGTGAGTTTGAGGATTTTGGTCAGGGGTTCCATGAACAGGTTGAACAGGGTGGGGGGAGCCTGCGGAGCCTTCATGAGTGGCAATCTTTCTTTACTGGCATCCGGTGGATAGAGCATGGTTGATCAAGACTCTTTGTAATCTGCTGAATAGGAATGAGGAGAACCATTTTAACACGGTACTGAGAGACCGATCCTGCAGTCTAGGAGGTTTTTAGGTCTCTTGTGTTTGTCCATGTCAAATGCAGATGATAGATCAAGCAGGATTAATAAGCAGGATTCATTCCGGTCGAGTAATCTCAGAGCATCGTTGACAATGTGGACCAGGGCTTCTGCAGTACTGTGACTAAGCCTGGGCGTAGTTCGCGAAGTAGCGCTACGCAAAGCCACGCAAAGTGCAGTTCGCACTACGCGAGCTACGCGTAGCACTACGCGAACTGCGTAGTGCACTGTTCGCAATGATTGCACAGTGCCGGATGCTTGCCCGCACTGTGCAATCATTGAAAACGGCATCTTGCACAGTGCGAGCTGTCTTTTACTGCCGCTCGAGTAGATTTTTACTCGAGCGGCAGCTTCTCAACGCGGACTGGTAGTTTCTCATCGCGAGCGGTCGCGAGCATACGCGACCACTCGCAATGAGAAACCTGACCTCCCCGCGTTGAGAATCTCGCCGGGAGGTTTATTTTCCACGCTCGCGATCGGCAACTTGATGTTGCTGATCGCGAACGAGGAAAAAGTCTCGCCGGGATGTCATTTTGCTTGCTCGCGGTCGCCAACTTGACGTTGAGGACCGCGAGCAAGCAAAAAATGACCGCTGCACTACGCTACGCTACGCTACACGTGTTTGCACTGTGCTACGTGCAATTTGCGTTGTGCGAAGTAGCGCAAACTTCGCAAACTACGCGAGCGTAGCGTAGTGCTTTGCCCAGGGTTAACTGTGACACACTGATCCTTGCACAGGGGATTGTGTCCCCCTCTCACTCCTCTCTCTGGACTCATGCCCTCTCCCAACTGGAGAGGTGCTGTTCGACACCAGAGCTGGTGGAATGCTGGTTACAGCAGTCTCCCCCAGCTCAACTGACACCTTGGGATCCCCCTCACGGAATGGCCTCCCGGTACAGACCAGGCCCCCCTCCTGGTGTTCCCTCATGGAACCAACCAGGCCTTGAGACTATTTTTCGGGCACCTCGGTACACAGCCTACTCCCACTCCTTCTCCTCTGAGACAGTCCATGGGACCCTACACTCCTCCCATTACTCTGGGACCTATCTGGGCTACCACAACCTTCCCCTACCTCACCTGGTTGGGGAAAACCTGAGCCACCTCCATCAGGATCACCCCCAGATGCTTCTTCAGACCCTCTGGAATCCACCAACATGTTTGCCTCCATTGTGAGCTCCCTGGGGTCAGAGAACTCACACTCCACCAGGTGTTGGCATAGCTCTGGAAAACAGGGACCTAAAATATGCTCTCCAAAAATTGAATCGCACAGCTTCACACAGGTGTTAACCAAGCTACCCTTAGCCTCACCATCAAGTGCCTCGCACACATATCCCACATCACTCTCCTGAGATTGGCAAGACAGTGTCTGACTGACTCTGTCACTCAACCCACACTCTTCTGGGCGGTCTCCATACTCACATACAAGGGCTTCTACCATGGGGGAACCCCTCTCTCTGCACCTCTCTTCTAGAGTCAGTAGAATGTCCCTCCCACCATTAGGAATATGATCCCCTGTGCCAGCTCCCCAATCCACTTCACTGACACTGTGCACCACAGGAGCTACCTCATAAACCTGAACCCCCTGGTGTGTGTCAAACCCCTCCTTCAAGTCAGGTGCCACATCTCTGGGTGGGTGTACTGTTCCCTCAGCACTAAATAACACCTCTTTGCTGCCACCATCTGAGCTGGACTCCACCTCCAGCCCAGCCAAGCTCACTTCCTGAGCTACACACATTTTTTCTTCTTGGGTTAAGGCCCTCTTGGCCTCAGCCCTCTTGAGCTCCTCATCAAGCTTTCTCAGCCTCTGCTCACAAGCTAGAAGCCAGTCATCTTTTTCTGTTTCTCCCTTACTTTAAAGGAAGTGCTCCTCCTCAGACTCCATTGGTAGTGTTGTCCACCAATGGGGTAGCTCATACTGAAATAGGGCTGCCTCTAGATCCTCCCTGGACCTTCTCTTCACAGGCAGCCCCCTTTCCTTGCAGAACACATGTAGCTCCCTTATCGTATAGATAACATGTGCCAGAAGTCAAGTTCCATTTTCTCAAGACTTCACAGGCGCAATAACTAACCAGAGTCGCGGTATCAAAAATACTTCCAGGAGGACACCAGGAAACAGAAAAAAAACGTATGTGATTGCATAATGGTCTGCACTATACTAGTAGTGTACACAAATCACTGTATGTAAGACACAGATGCAAGTCCAGATCCTCACCGCTGACCACCAATGTTAGAAATGGGGGTCTCTAGTTGGCAGAGGTAGGTACCTTTGTCCAAATAGGGAACCTCTGCTTCTACTGAGGGTAAGGGGGATACAATTCTAAAATAACTCCTGCTCACCCCCTTGGTAGCTTGGCACGAGCAGACAGGCTTATCTCAGAGGCAGTGTGTAAAGCATTTGTGAACACATACAGTTATACAGTGAAAACACTACAAATGGACACCACTCCAGTTTAGAAAAATAAATAATCTTTTTCTAAAACCAAACAAGACCAAACGACAAAAATCCACAATACAGTAATAAAAATAGGACTTTCAAATGGTAGAAATAGTTCAGTTCAAAGCAAATTGCAGATGCAACACTTTTCACAAAAGTACCTTGGATGAGTCATGCACACAAACAAAAAGTGCCTCAGGGAAGGTGATGCATCGGTTCCTTACACTCAGATAAGGTGATGCGTCGATTCCTTGCTCTGGGGGAGGTGATGCGTCAATTCCTTACTGCTGTCTGGGGAGGTGATGAGTCGATTTCTTACTGCGTCCCCCAATGATGCAACAGACCTGGTGCCTCGCTGCGATGCGACGATCCGGGACGATGCATAGTTTCTTGCAGCTGCACAGCAGGGCTTGCATCGGAATCGGTGCAGTGATCTCGGACTTCAGAGACCGATGCACTCGATGCGGTGTGCAGCGATTTCTCAAGCCTCGGGCAGGCGTTGCATCGGTTTCTTCGACGAAGCATTGGAAACAGGACGGATGCGTCACGCTTATCATTGTTGCATTGCTTTTCCAGCTCTCAACAGCCAGAACAACCTCCAGAGGCCCAGAACAGCTACAGGCACCTCTTGGCAGACCAGAACTCCCAGCAAGGAAGTGCAGAGGAGCTGGGGTGAAGTCTTTGTGTCCCTGAGACTTCAGAACAGGAGGCAAGCTCTTCTTCAAGCCCTTGCAGAGCTTCCTCAAGCAGGAGACACAGCAAACAGCAACATCCTTTTCCCTTTCCTTGGCAGAAAGTAGCCACTGCAGGCCAACCCAGACAGCAAACAGCACAGGGGCAGTACTCCTCCTCAGTTTCTCCAGCTCTTCTCTTTGGCAAAGGTTCCTCTTGTTTTCCCAGAAGTCATCTAAAAGTCTGGGGTCTGGGCCCCTCTATTTATACAGTAAATCTCTTTGTTCTCTCCTTGCTCAGGGCTCTGAGCCCAGTCCAAACCAGCCCTGGGGGGCACTTTGCAAGTGCACAACAACCTCCATTGTCAGTGGGAGCCCTGGCTCCAGACACACCACAGGGGGGTGGAGCCATCATTGTGGAAGGCAGGCACAGCCCTATTCAGGTGTAGGTGCTACTCCTACCACCACTCCAAATGCAGACCAGGCCTATTCAGCCTAGCACGGACTCATCGAGACTCTCTGGAGCCACTGCACATCCCCAGCCCCTGTCACTCCAAAGCCAGACAGTCAATACACATCCTAGCAGAGGCACACTGGATGGATAAGCAAGAAAATACCTACTTCTAAAAGTGGTATTTTCAAACACAGAATGTAAAAATCACCCACACTAAAAGATGCATTTTAACATTCTGAGTTCAGGCATACTAAACTTTATTTTCCTACTTTGTTCCCAGGGATAGTTATGTTAATAAGATGCTATAAACAAACTCCCCATTCTATCCTATGGAAACAGGTTGCCTTGCAATTGTGAAAAACAAAATTGGCAGTATTTCACTATCAGGACATGCCACATACACCAGGGCATTTCCTACCTTTCACATACACTGTACCCTGCCCACAGGGGTACCTTAGGCCTCCCTTAGGGGTAGCTAATATGTAAGAAAAGGGAAGGGCAGGGCTTGGCAAGTGGGTGCACTTGCCAAGTTGACATGGCAGTACTAGACTGCACACAGATACTGCAGTGGCAGATCTGAGTCACATTTACAGGCTGCTTATGTGGGTGGCACAATCGGTGCTGCAGGCCCACTAGCAGCATTTGATTTACAGATACGGGGAACATAGAGTGCACTGTACTAGGGACTGACTAGTAAATAAAATATATCAATCATGGAAGCACCAATTCATCATAACAATTTACAGGGAGAGCATATGCACTTTAGCACTGATCAGCAGTGTTAAAGTGCCCAGAGACATGAAACCAACAAAAACAGGTCAGAAACAGAAGGCCACCAAGCAAAACTCTGGGGATAAACCCACTTTAAAAGCCAGGTCTAACAAGGTGTAGACAGCATTGTCCAAGGCAGACCAGGCCTATTCAGGTGCAAGGAAATCTATTCCCACTACTCTAAATGCAGCCCAGGTCTATTCAGCCCAGTCCTGACTCATCCAGGAAAGGCAGGACAGACCTCTATCCCCCCATTGGGTGTCTGAAGAGAATGCACATCCCCAGCCCTTGTAAGTTCAAAGTCAGGCAGTCAATCTGCAAACCAGCAGAGACACACAGGATGGCTAAGCAAGAAAATACCCACTTTCCGAAAGTGGTATTTTCAAGCACACAATATAAAAATCATCTTTACTAAAAGATACTTTTTTACATTCTGAGTTTAGGCATACTAAACTCCATTTCTCTATCTTGTCCCAGTGAAAAGTTATACTTGAAAGATGTTACAAATTACCTCTCATTCTATACTATGGGACAGATAGCCTTTCCATAGTAAAAAACAAAATACACTATATTTCACTATTTGGACATGTCACACACACCAGTACATGTCCTACCTTTCACATACACTGCACCCTGCCCATAGGGGTACTTTGGGCCTACCTTAGGGGTGAATTACATGTAATAAAAGGAAAGGTTAGGGATTGACAAGTGGGTGCACTTGCCAAGTCGACACGGCAGTACAAACTGCATGCAGACACTGCAGTGGCAGGTCTGAGATATCTTTACAGGGCTACTTCTGTGGGTGGCACAATCAGTGCTGCAGGCCCACTAGTAGTATTTGATTTACAAGCCCTGGCACTCCCAGTCCACTGTACTAGGGACTTACCAGTAAATCAAATATGCCAATCATGGAAACACCAATCCATAATACAATTTACAATAGGAACACTTGCACTTTAACAATGAACAGTAGTGAGAAAGTGCGCAGAGACACTAAACCAGCAAAAACAGAGTAAAAACCAGGAGGTCAGAAAGCAAAAAAACAGGGGAAACACGCCAAAAGATGCCAGGTCTAACACATGTCCCCTCCAGCTGAAAGTAAGGAGAACTACTCAACCTCCTTGGAGTTCTCTTCACTAAGGTTTAAGAACCTGGATAGACCATCAGCGTTGGCGTGTTCTGTGCCAGGGTGGTGTTCCACCATAATGTCCATGCCCTGTAGGGGGATGGACCACATCAACAGCTTTGGGTTCTCACCCCTCATTTACATTAACCATCTGAGGGGCCTTTGGTCTGTCTGAACTTGGATTTGAGTCCCAAGCAGGTAGAGTCTTAGCTTCTTCAGTGCCCAGACCACAGCAAAAGCTTCTTGCTCTATGGCATTCCACCTCTGTTCCCTGGGGAGTAGTCTCCTGCTAAGGAAGACTACTGGCTGGTCTATGCCACCATTGTACAGCTGTGAAAGCACCGCACTAACACCACGCTCTGAAGCGTCAGTCTGCACTACGAATTTCTTGGAGAAGTCCAGATCACCTTCCTGGCGTGCTTCCTGGAATTCAGATCTGTCAAGGGGGCAACAATGGTGCCATAGCCCTTGACAAACCTCCTATAGTAGCCAGTGAGACCTAAAAAGGCAGTCACCTCTGTCTGGGTCTTGGGGGGGCTCTAAAGCCAGAATTGTGTCAATCTTAGGCTGTAAGGGCATCACCTGGCCGCTTCCTACCTTTTGCCCTAAGTACACCACAGAGCCCTGCCTGATCTGGCACTTACTGGCCTCGATCATGAGGCCTGCCTTCTGAACAACCTTCAACACTTCCCAGAGATGTTGCAAGTGATCTTCCCAGCTGGACCTGAACACTGCAATATCATCCAGGTAGGCGGCGCTGAAATCCTCCAGTCCAGCCAAAACCTGGTTGACCAATCTCTGAAAGGTTGCAGGGGCATTCTTCAACCCAAAGGGCATCACCCAGAACTGGTAGTGCCCCTCTGGGGTTGAGAATGCTGACCTCTCTTTGGCACCCTCGGTTAAGGCAATCTGCCAGTACCCAGACATTAAAATCAAATGTGCTGAGAAACTTGGCAGCTCCCAACCGATCAATGAGCTCATCAGCTCTGGGGATGGGGTGCGCATCAGTCTTGGTGATGGCATTGAGACCATGGTAGTCCATGCAGAACCGCAGTTCAGGAGTGGCACCAGGAGCAGCAGTCTTTAGGACAAAGACCACTGGGCTGGCCCAAGGACTGTTGGAGGGCTCTATCACCCCTAACGCCAACATCTTAGAGACCTCCTCTTTGATGCTGGCTCTGAACTGGTCAGTCAACCTGTAAATCTTGTGTTTCACTGGAGGGCTGTCGCCAATGTCCACTTCATGGGTACAGCAGTGAGTAACACCTGGGGTCAGAGAGAACAGCGTGGCGAACTGCCCCAACAATTGTCGAAAGTCACTCTGCTGCTCTGGGGTCAGTGTAGGGGAGAGGATCACACCTTCCACTGACCCATTGTACTCCTTGCTAGACAGGAGGTCAGGGAGAGGTTCACTATCCTCTTCCCCCCATCATCTGTCACGAGGAGCATGCTCACTTCAGACCTCTCAAAGTCAGGCTTGAGTCATCTTTACAATGAGGACCCCCACAGGGTTCCTGGGTGTCTGCAAATTCACCTGGTAGGTGACACTACTTGTGTACTAAACGACCTCAAAAGGCCCTGTCCACTTGTCTTGCAAGGTACAAGGTTCGAGTGGGGCCATGACCCACACTTTTTTGCCAGGCTGAAACTCTAACAGAGTGGCATTCTGGTCATACCAACATTTTATCTCCTCCTGGCTTGCTTCTAGGTTCGCCTGAGCGAGTTTCCTGAAGCGTGAAGTTTGGTTCCTGAAGGCCAGCATGTAGCTAAATACATCCTGGGGAGTTTTTCTGGGAGCTGTCTCCCAGCCTTCCTTGACCAAGCTGAGAGGTCCTCTTACAGGGTGCCCATACAGAAGCTCAAAGGGACTGAACCCTAGTGACTTCTGTTGTACCTCCCTGTACGCAGAGCAGGCATGGTAAAAGGGCGTCCCACTTACGGCTCACGGGTCCTGTAAGAACCTTGATCATGCCCTTCAAGGTTTAGTTGAATCTCTCCACCAAACCATTACCTTGGGGGTGGTAAGGAGTGGTGAACTTGTAGGTCACACCACACTCCTCTCATATGGATGTCATATACTTGGATATGAAATTGGTCCTGAAGTCCGATACCACCTCTCTGTGGAAACCCACACAGGAAAAGATCCCCACTAGCACCGTCGTTGTTCTGAGAGGGATAGCCTCTGGGTACCAGGTGGCATGGTCCACCAAGACCAGGTTGTACCTGTTGCCCATGGCTGTCTTAGGATCCAGTGGCCCCTAAATGTCAATCCCAACCTTACAAAAGGGGTTCCTATAACTGGAAAGGGTTGGAGAGGAGCCTTACACTTCCTCCCACTCTTACCACTTGCCTGGCAAGTTTGGCAAGACCTGCAATGTGCATCTGACTGCCTTCACATTTGAAGTCACATGAAGTTGGTGACAAGCCTGTCAAAGGTCTTGTCCTGCCCCAAATGTCCTGCCAAACGCACATCATGAGCCAGACTCAGTAGAAACTTCCTGAAGCACTGGGGTACCACCAGCACAAGGGCTGACTCAGGTTCAGTGACCTAGGCATGCTGTATAGAAGACCATGCTCCTAGTAGATCCAGTGTGATACAGACTGATCACCAGCTGCCTGGTTTGCAGCCTGCTGCTGCAAACCCCATAGAGAAGGGCATTCCTTCTGCTCCCTGCAGAAGTCTTCCCTGGTGGGACCCCCTTCTTGCTGCAACTGGGTCAGCTCAGACAGGTCCCCCAGTTCAGCTACCTGTTCCCCTGTAGGTGCCGGGGCATCCCCCTCAAGGTCAGCCTCCTCCCAGACCATGGGAAATTCAGGGGCAGGCTTTGCGTGCCCCTGCCCTTTCCTTTGGCAGGAACCTGGGCCACAGTCTCAGGCTCCAGGTCCCTCTCATCAACATTACTGACTGCCATTGACTGAATGGTCATGCATGCCCACTTTGGCAACCCAAGCATCTCCAAGTGAGACCTGAGCTAAACATCCTTCCACAAGGACTGCTCCAGGTCATTACCTAGCAGACAATCTACAGGCATGGTAGGGCTCACACAATCTACAGGCATGGTAGGGCTCACAACCACCCTCAAGGGACCTGAGACCCCCTCCATTCAAAGGGAACCTGCGCCACCTTACACTGGCGCTCTGAGTTGTCGACAGCAACTACTCGGTGGAATGCCCCGGTGACTACTTGCTCTTCAGAGACCAGGTGACATGGGACTGAGGTCACACTGGCTGCAGTATCTCTGAGTTGCTCTACCCTTTTCCCATTGATGGTCACCTAGGCACTGTATTTCTTAGCGTTAGAAGGCACCTAGGGGCCGATTCACAGAACTAATCTGAGATAAAATCCTAAACTTACTACTTTTGGTATTCACAGAAGGCATTTAGTAGTTGTAAAGTTAGGACTCCTAACTTTACTAATACTAAATGCCTTTTGTGAATACCAAAAGATGTAAAGTTAGGATTTTGTCTCAGTTTAGTAGTAGTAAAGTTAGGAGTCCTAACTTTACAACTACTAAATGCCTTCTGTGAATACCAAAAGTAGTAAGTTTAGGATTTTATCTCAGATTAGTTCTGTGAATCGGCCCCCTAGTTTCCTGGGATCATCTCACTGTCCCCTAATGAGACGAAGGTCATTTCTGCGGGATCCCCACCCTCCTGTTGGTACCCCTCCTCCCCAAGAGCTACATTAGCCAATATTTTGGACTGCCCACCGGTGCGGGCTGTGCTCTTTGGGACACTTGGGGTCCCCCTTCAAGTGACCCACCTGCTCATAGGCATAGCACTTGTGGGAGCCTGTCTCTGCAGGCTTCCTAAGAGGCTCCTTGTTTCTTATCTCCTGGGGGATGGGAACCTTTACCCTGGGTATTAGTTTGGGGCCCTTTAGAGAACTCCTGTGCTTTACCCTTGTCCCCCCACTCTTCTGCTGGGGACTCTGCCCACCTTTGGTGGAGTCTCCCACATACACCTTCTTGTGGACCTTGGTACTCACCCAGCGGTCCACCTCCATAGCAAGCTCCTGGGGTCGGTCAGCTTACTATCAGTCAAGTGCTGGTGCAGCTCTGCAAAACATAGACTAGACAAGTGCTCCCATGCAATCAAATTGTAGAGCCCCTGAAAATCTGTCACATTACTGCCCTTCCCGGAACCATCCAGTGACCTGCAAAAAGAATCTACACATTCAACCAAGTGCTTGCATCAGTTTTTCTACTGGACCTAAACTGATCCCTGTACTTGTCAGGAGTAGGACCATACTTGGTGAGAAGGGCCTCCTTCATGTCAGCGTAGGTGAGGCTCTGCCCCTTACCCAAAGCCACTAAAGTGTCCTTCCCCTCTTCTGGGAAAAGAGGCCACAATCCTGCTCCCTAATTATTTTCAGGGACCCCATTCATGTGGATAGATGCCTCATAACCCTGAAACCACCACTGTATGTCATTCCCCTTCTTGAATTCCTTGCCTACATTCTTGGGGATGTGTACAATTCTGTGTGCCCTGAGGAATTGCTTTCACCATCTGTGCTGGACCTACTTCTTAGCTCCAGCTCCTTAATACCACACTCATGGTCCAAGGTCATCTTCCTTTCTCTCATGGCTATCCTTTTGTCTTTCCTCTCATTCTCCAGCCAGAGTTTTTCTAGTTCAAACTTCCTTGCCTCCTGCCTATCCCTCAGCTCCTCTGGGGACAAACCATTGCTGCTTGGCTTGGAGGGTCCCCCCTCCCAAAAGCATATCCACCCTAGGAATGGGCTCCTCCACCTCCACACTGTGATCTCCAGACTGCCCACTGGCATGTCTGGCTGCTACCGAGGCCCTTAGAGCCTTTTGTAGCTCCTCTTTCCTGGCGCGGGCCCTGATTTGGACTTTGAGGTTCTTGCAAATAGCCTTCAACAGCTTCACATTGTAGGTTGCTAGCCTCTCTTCTACTTCCCAGGATGCTCTTGACTCAGGCATGATGCAATAGCAAGTTCAAGTTCTCAACAAATGGCAAGATCAAAAATAGGCCAAAAAGAACCAGTATGTGGTACGTAGTGGTCTGCGTTATGGTAGTAGTGTACACCAATCAGTGTAGGTCAAGTGCAAATGCAAGTCGTATCCTCACCGCTGACAACCAATGTTAGAAATGGGGGTCTGTAGTTAGCAATGGTTTGCACCTTTGTCCAAATAGGAACCCTTCCTTCTAGTCAGGATAAGGGGGATACACTTCTAAAATAACCCCTGCTTACCCCCTTGGTAGCTTGGTACGAGCAGTCAGGCTTATTTCAGAGGCAATGTGTAAAGCATTTGCACATAACACACAGTAATACAGTGAAACCACTGCAAAAGGACAGCACACCAGTTTTAGAAAAATAACCAATATTTAACTGTGCAAACAAGACCAAAAAGATAAGAGACCAACATATAGTAATCAAAAATATGCACGTTGTAAGATTGACTTTGAAATGCAGTTCCTTAAAGCCAGTAGCTCTGAACGGGGCTACTGCAGTGCTGAAAACAACAGACTTCAACAGTTCAAGCCGATAGCTTTGGTGGAGCCCTGCATCAGTGTCAGCAGACTCGTAAACAGTACCTTTGGTTCCGGATGACCACATGGGTGCGGGCCGGTTGTGGCAACTGTTGTGGTTGTGATGTGAAGTGTAACAGTGCGGCATGCAGTGTTTTCAAGTCGCAGTGTAGGCAGCGGCTCGGTGCCGGTGAGACCAGGGCTGCAGTGCGGAGTGGGGCAGTGCTCGTGGAGGTGCTAATAGGTCATGGTGCAAGTTGCAGTGCCGGTTGATGGGAGCTGGCGTCAGTCGGCCCAGACTGCAGTGTGGGATGGGGCAGTGCGTCATGTGACTTACGAGCGGTGCCCCCAATTCACGGTGTAGACACGGTGTCAAGGTCAGCGGGCAGCGACATCATTGGTGAGACCAGGGCGGCGGACTGAAGTGAGGTGGTATGGAGTGCGGTGCCCACAGGTTGCGGTCCAAGCAGAGGCTCGGTGGCGGTCATCATCGTCATTGAGACCAGGGTTGCATTGAGAAGTGCGGCGGTGCCTTCAGGACATAGAGCCAGCAGAGGTGTCGGTGACAGTGTCAGCTGCTTTCCCCCTCTGGCAACTGAAAACCATGGTTCTGGAGGCGGTACCCAGAGGTAAGTGAAGTCTTTGCTGTCCCTGAGACTTCGTGAGCAGGAGGCAAGTTCTATTGCAAGCCCTTGGAGATACTCAGCAACAAGTGAAGAAAGTTCAGTCCAGTCCTTTCACTGCCCAAGGCAGATGCAGCAACTGTTGGCAAACCCAGCAAAGCAACAAAACTGCAAAGGGGCAGTACTCCTCCTGGCAGCTCTTCCAGCTATTATCCTTGGCAGGTTCCTTAATCCCAGCAAGTTCTAAAGATCTGGGGTCTGGGCCCCAATATCTAAACTCAATTTCTCTTTGTTCTCTTGGGCAGAGAGTGTAGGTGCTCAGTACAAACTAGTTTGGTCCTCTCTGGCCCAGCTTCTTAGCAGGAGGTGGAGACAGCATTGCCCAAGGCAGACCAGACCTATTCAGGTGCAAGGAAATCTTCTCTCACTACTATAAATGCAGCCCAGGTCTATCAGCCCAGCCCTGACTCATCCAGGAAAGGCAGGACACACCTCAACCCACCCAGTGGCTGTCTGGAGAGAATGCACATCCCCAGCCCCTGTCACTCAAAAGCCAGACAGACAATCTGCAAACCAGCAGAGGCACACAGGATGGCTAAGCAAGAACATACCCACTTTCTGAAAATCATCTTTACTAAAAGATGCATTTTTACATTCTGAGTTCAGGCATACTAAACGCCTATTCTCTATCTTGTCCCAGTGGGAAGTTACAAATTACCTCCCATTCAATACTACGGGAGAGATAGCTTTTCCATAGTCAAAAACAAAATACACTGTATTGCACTATAGGGACATTTCACACACAGCAGTACATGTCCTACCTTTCACATACACTGCACCCTGCCCATAGGGGTACCTTGGGCCTACCTTAGGAGTGACTTACATGTAATAAAAGGGAAGGTTAGGGCTTGTCAAGTGGGTGCAGTTGCCAAATCGACATGGCAGTACAAACTGCACGCAGACCCTGCAGTGGCAGCTCTGAGATATCTTTACAGGGCTACTTCTGTGGGTGGCACAATCAGTGCTGCAGGCCCACTAGTAGTATTTGATTTACATGCCCTGGCACTCCCAGTGCACTTTACTAGGGACTTACGAGTAATTCAAATATGCCAATCACGGAAACATCAATCCATAATACAAATTACAATAGGAGCACTTGCACTTTAACATTGAACAGCAGTGAAAAAGTGCGCAGAGACACTAAACCAGCAAAAACAGATTCAAAACCAGGAGGTCAGAAAGCAAAAAGACAGGGGAAGCACGCCAAAAGATTCCAGGTCTAACAATAAGGTAGCTGCGAGGTTCAATAAGAATCAGGGTTTGCAATATAAGTACAGGGTACAGGAAGGGCGGGTCCTAGCACATTAAATATCAGACAGGAGATGAAAGAACTCTATACAGGGCATTAAAAAGAAGGATGGTAGGATGTACACTAATGCAGATGGGATTGCTCGGCAATTTTCAGATTTTATCGGGATCTTTTCGACCAATCAGATGAGTTCGACACCACAGCATTTGGGCGCTACATCCAGAGTGTTGCCCTACCTTTATTAGACAAAGACTATTCTGCTGCTCTTCAGGCAGAAATTGCTTCGGGCAAAATAATGATAGCGCTGGCTACTCTTCCCTCAGGCAAGGCTGCCGAATCAGATACTATTCATGCTTATTATGTAAATGGAACGTTTAGCCTTACTTTTTGTATGACCTTCTTTTGACGCAAAAAATATTATTAAGAAAAGGAAGAATGGTTTGTTTGTGATGGCTAGCCTGCTGACAAGGTCACTTGAGTTTTTCAATTTTGGACTTTTGAATTCGCACATAACTACTGGAACAGGTGTGGGTCTCAAAACATTTTAGGTGATGATCAGCATGAATGTCTGACCACTTCTATGGTCTTTCACACTGAACTCATGTTGCAGGAGAGGTTAAACGTATGTAGCATGTATGAGCATGATGCAATACAAAAAAATTTATGTAGCATGTGGAAGCACTCTTACTCTGATTCAGATTACATGAGACTGTAATATTTACACTTGGTAACGCTGTCTGGGTAATGTGTTCCACTTCATCAGCACCAGTGTCATACTCAAATATGGACATAGGCAAGCATACCATGTCCAGACAAGCTCAGCCTAGCTTATTCCACATTGCAGCCCTTGCGCTGTGTATGTATTGCTCAGGCACATGCATTCTTCGCAGGGTTTTATCATGCACACTTTTTATGATCAACATGATGTTGGGCAGGGGTGAATATCAGCAGACCTTTAGAAGAAGTGAGTAGACCAGTAGGCCTCACTTCAGTGAACCAGGGTCACATGGTTATGTTCACTATTACTGTTAAATACACAGCATGTTGCCAGCCCCATTTAGCTCAGTCTTACTCCTGGCAAAGGCAGCAATAGTACCTCAACTGTGAGGGTAGATCTTTCTGCAGATATCCTGGTCCATAGGAAATCTTATCCATGACACAAGCCTATGTAATGGCACACACTCATATTCCATGTCACCCTTCGGGATGTAACAAGATTTAGTGAGCAACACAACTATGCAGTTGTACATACAGAGGTCATTTCATACACAACACCTCCATTGCACCATATTCAATGAGATTGTGTCTGTACACATACAATTGTGCTTCACTTTTGACATGAGACTTCAGGCTTTTGCCATCTCTGTACTCTTCAGGTACTGTGATGTTTGAAAGAACATTCCCATAGTCTTACTTCTCTGGGTAATGCCACACATTGTAAGGTTATCTGTTCATAGTGTTGTGTTACAGGCCTTTGAACCTCATCGGAGTGATGTGCAAATCATGGAAAATGTGTATTTTGTCAACTGTGAACTGATACAGTATATACGACAAACTGGCCAGGAATTGAGTCACATGTGTAGTGTTTGGAGGATACCCACACATGCATGTATGCCTTCTTTACAAATGACATTTTTACATGTAAACATTACTTGCCCTTAGTCCATGATAACTGTCACTCATGGTCTTTGATGTTATTAGCATCAACATTTGCTCCTGCAAAGTGCTGCCATTCTGCATGTAACCGCATTGGCAAAACACACTACAATGAGTAGTTTGTCTCAGGTATGGATATATTGGGTGATTTGTGTTCCAACACTCACTGAGTACCATATAAAACACACTTTGCTGCTGCAGAACGCAGCAAGACTGCTAGCTGTACGGCACTGCACTGCTCAAGTGCATGAGGGCAGGAATGGGCACTTTTAATAAAGATATGTGGGAGGCCTGACCTGTCCCTTTCATGCATCGGATTGCATTGTTGTTTTGGATGATAAAAATGTGAGCCATTGCTCCATGTTGCTCAGTGGTTCTTACAAACATTATTGTTACATTTTGAGGCCTACTTCTAGTTTTGAGAAGATGTGAGTGCTTTGATGTTTACATTGACCATGACATAAAGACAACACAATGAATAAGTTCAAGCATTTATTCTCATGTTGAACATTTCAGGCAATTGCTGACAATGTGTTAATCAAGTAAAAATGTTTAAGTAAACAAACTGGCCAAAATGTTGTTGCATCACCGTCTACCAGCTATTGTGTGGCGGATCTCTCCCCCATCATCATGCTCCTCCTCCATTTGCTCAGTCTCTTCTGGTTCCAAGTCCTACCGGACATTTGTCCTTACACATATTTTGTGGAGGTTCGCACAGACAAGTATGATTTTGCATACCATGGGGGGAGTATAACAATCTCCCCCCTGACATGTCAAGGCATCAGAACTTGGACTTCAGTACTTCAAATGTCCATTCCACCACATTCCTTGTCTTGATCGGTGCCTGGTTGTACCGCTTTTCTGGCTCCATCAGGGGATGAACAATTGGGGTCATGACCATTGTTCCCTGCAGCATGCGCGCGGGCGGGCACACTGTCTTCCCTTAGGGCACACATACTCTCACAAAGCGCACATTTCACTGCTCCATGCGAGATGAAAGGACCATTATTGAGCAGTGTGAAAAATGGTCACTTTCTTGGAGCTGATGTGCAGTGGCAGTGTGTTTACAAGGCCGGATGGAGAAGCAAATTGTGTGTGAAAGGCAGAGTCTTCCTCTTGTCTGCACATGTTTTGCCACAGAAGACAAATCTCAAAGCAGTCAGCGGTTACACATGCTGCTTGCCCTATTAGTGTCAAGTTGGGTTCCTGCCAGGATTCAGCAGGTGCAGGATTCAGGAACGGATGTATTGTTGGCAGTAACACTGGAATAATGTAATATATGGGGTCTGTTGTAATGGCCTGGATAAAACTGCAGAAGTTCGTACTGTTTAAAATTGCACAAATTAAAATGAGGATTCTGGCTGTCACCAAAATCAATTCACATCCTTTAAGTAAGCACAAAGCATTAACCTTTGATGGCAGAAATAAATACCAATCTAGTGGCTGCATTGTATAGCGTGAAACAAAAAAATCCCTTTTTGGCCAAATTGTGTGATCCAAGCAAACACATTATTTCATTGAGCATCCTTTTTGTTTTTTATCTCTTATAGAAGCACCTCAATAAACAGATGAAAAAAACCCATATGAGAGCACCTTAAAAACTTGAGTTCAGGATGTACGCTGCACAAAAAACGTCTCTTGTGTTTGATTAAATAGCTTAAAAAGTTGCTCCATTTATAATAAGAATATAGGTCATGCATTCTGTATTCATGCCGTCTGATGTGCCTCTTTGTTTACTTAAAGCATTGTCATCAGGAGCCGGCCCGGGATGTTTCTCAGTTTATGTTTAAAAACTCTCACTTTTAATAAATACTTTTCAAATAAACTTATGTGATAAGGTGAAAATGCTCTGTGTGTTAAAAATATACACTATATTGGATTCAACTTATCATATTCTAATGTGATGTTTGTTGAAGGATTTAGATGATGAGGGCCTCATCTACAAGGAATTAACAAAGCGCGGTGCCGCAAGCCATTTGGCTGCGCCGCGCTGCGTTAATTCCAAAGAAAGGGATGTGTCATATCTATAGCGATTTGATGGATCTCTTTGCTCTCCCCTGCACTGGCACACAATTTGCTGCCATGCGCCGACGCAGGCAACCTTGCACCATCGTTCAAGGATGCCTGCATCACAGGGATGAGTGTTTATGTGCAGGAAGGTGCATTTCCTGCACATAAACAATCTGAAAAGGTGTTTTTCAACTTCTATGTGTGCTGTATTAGCACACATAGAACTTGCAAGACGTCATTTTTTCTAATTGATTGTTTATGTGCCAGAAGGGAGACTTTCCTGCACATAAACAGTCACCGGGGGTGATTTCCTCGTTCTATGTGTGCTTCAGAATTCAGCACACATAGAAAGAGGAAAACAACGATGAGAAATTAATACATTTCTCCTCGTTGCGCCTCCCTACGCTTCCCCTGGGGAGGCGTAGCATTCACGCGCATTTCCAGGTTTATGATTTCTCGTAAATCTGGAAATGTGTCAGGTTCAATGGGTGTTGCGTGGAAACATCCACCAGCACCCATGGAATGCCCCTTTCAGGCAAAGTGCTGAGTGTAAAGGGGCCGTATTTACAAGGGCAGGAAAAGCCACGCAGGGTGGCTTTTTCTTCCTTGTAAATATGGGGCACCAAAATGCGCCACCGCTGCTTCACAAAAAGTGACGCACCAGCGGCACAAGGGGCTTGTAAATCAGCCCCCAAATACTTTTTGAGCTCGGCTTGTGAACAGAATGTTAGAGGCAGAGCCGGTACTTGGCCCAGCTCTCCCTGTTAATTTGTTGGTCAGCCCACCTCTACTCACTCCCCGCTCTGCTGTGGGCTGCAGACAGTAGTTAATTTGTGTTCCCTCTCCTTCCATGGCACACAGTGTCAGCTCATAAGTCTATTTTATGATGTCTCAAGTGTGCTGCCAGCAAAAGGAGAAATCAAACCTGTCACCATGGCTTTGATTGGGGTGGAAAAAATAGAGAGTCCCTAAAAGGAGCATTACAAACAGAGGTGTAACTGTTACTTGGGTTTGTTGAAGGTGTAGTACAATTGCCCCCTTACATGTAAAGAACTACATTTTAATTTACTTTCACACTATTCGCCGTTTAAGGTATTTTGTATCTCCATCACACACTTTTGCATATAATCACAGTTACAATTGTAGCATTGCTCTGAGCGCTCTGCAGAGGGGCCAACAATTGGATGCACAGTATTCTGAAGAACTTTTGAACCAATTGACAGGCATTGTGCAAATCTCACACCTCCATTAGACTCAACTTCAGAGCTCTCCATTGTGGTCCTTTATAAACACCCACCTACAACCTGAGCTTGCCTGGGTGCAAAATCTGAGTATATAAAACAAATCTGAGTATATAAAATTCTGGCTCGCCTTGTCACAATAGACATACAATGACTAGGCCGGTTCGCATTAACAACATTTTCTTATGTCCTCTACTTTTCATTAGGGAGCAATACGTGTGTGTGTGTATAACGAGTACAACACTAAATCACCTTTATGTGATACAGCTTAATGAGTTAAAAGTGAGATAATTACAATTGTACTTTGTTGTTGGGTGCTAGCATCCAAATTTCCTTTTATTCATATTCGCCAACTAACCTCAATCAGAGGGTGAGTATTGGAGCACAACAAATTCATCCATTGTAATGTCGGGTATGAAAGGACACAGTTCTCATAACTACCTAGGCACTGCCTTCCCATTTTCCCCCTACCTGTCTTCTTGCAGATTTCCACTCTACAATCAAGTCACAAGTAGAGGCTGCATCTTATGCACATTGTGAATTAGGGACACCCAATTTTTAGCTTCAATGATTCCATACAAAAGCACTTGATAATGTCACAGACTAATTTCAGGACCTGTTTAAACTCTACTTTGACAGCCCAAGTAAAGCAGTTTCAATTGTTCAACAGCTAGACACCTTTTGCCCTTTTGGGACTCACCAGTGTGATAAGAAAAATACTTTCACCTGTGGTCCCAAATTCCTGGTGGATCAGCAGATAGCAACGCCACTGAGAAGAGTGGTTGATCGGGTCTTTTCAGGAGTGTGGTAACACTGATGGTGTTGGTGGACACATTTAATAAGAAAGTAGATAATGTGGAGTTCAAGATCAACCAACCTAGCACCTATAGAGGTTCTCGATTGCATGAAGGAGGAGAGCCTGGGAAGAAGCCTCAGGTGTGAAAATGGGATGAGACTGGTGGGGAGCTAAGTTAAGAAAGTTAAGTGGAAGGAAAAAAAACAGATGCCATGCCAAGACACGTACTCCTACCTGGCCATGATAACCCTGATGTTTCACAATTCCATGGAGAAGAGGCTCACACTCTTACATGTAAGATGACCACTCCTTGTTTGTTTGTGTCTTATAACCTGTTCGCAATTGGATCGCTAGGAGGTATGCTTGCTTATTGCATACTGTCCAAGCAAATACCACCACCCAAACCCCTCTTCCGAGGCAATACAGTCTGCATTAACCAGCTCTAACCCTTCCAGGTTATCGTCAGCAGGACACTACCTTAACTTCAGTAAAATCCTATAATGGTACAGCCTTCTGAGGCCCGTCCTTTTTAAACCTAGGGTGTAAGTGCCATTAGAGTAAACAATTCATGTCATGATGGAGTGTATCTACACTGGACAACTGTCACAAGTTCTTAATAAATGTAGCTGTGTGTGCGAAATGCACCTGTATTTTCTGTGTTTGTAAATAAAAGTTTGGAGTGAATATTGCCACAGATTTATATAACTGAGTGCACATGGACTTAGCTGCAGCGCACAGAGATCTTACACTGCCCCACATAGAGGAAATAAATCAGAGGGAACATTGGTCATGACCCATGGCTGCAAACCATAACTTTGGTCAGCTGAAAGTAGAACAAAGGCAACTGGTAATGATTATGCACATTGTTACTGACACATACCTGTCTATATGTGTTATGTATACTGACTCACTCTTAAATATTCCTTATAGTATTGAACTGTATGTGTTATGTATACAGTTGACCATTGGTTTACATGGTCTCTTCCAGGTTTCTGTGTCATTGCAAATGTTGACCATGTCCTGAAACCTTGGACACTTCTACATGCTGACTTTCATGTTCAAGCAGTAGATTCATGTGATATGTGATTTGAAATGTTCTTGACCTCTCTATGTTATGTGCAATCACTACATGTGCAAAGTGACAAAGTAGTGATCTAATTTTCTGTCATATATTCAACGCTAGGTAGGTTTGGACAGTGCCAATATGTTTGACACTCACACATATATATGTCCTTCTGAAACCTCTGATGTTGTTGCTTGCCTACATGACATTGACACAGCGTTTGTTTTGTCCACTAACTTTAGCATCGGCATTTGCTGTGCACATGTAGTGCATTTCAACATGTGACATGGATAGTTATACATCTTTTTTGTCAGCCTTCAGCTAATGCTTTTTTTCTAACAAGTTGTCACACTGAACTTAGATTGACATATAGGTATGGCAACAGGGGCTATTTTTATGTAGGACACACTGATATATTCAGGGCATCATAATGTGATCCCAGTATACATACAAAGTTATTGCAATGATGAAACAATGTGATTTAAATGCATGCTATAAGATGCCCGAAACACAATGATTAGGTGGATAAGCAATTTTGAGTCCTTCGTTTGTGTTGATGAATTGTGTAAACTACCAATGAATTGCGTATTTATTGATGTCGTCTCACGGCGCACGCCATAATTGAGAAAGGCGGTTGCCGAAACGCGTCTGTGCGTACTTGTACCCCCTTAAAATCTGGGTTAACCTGCTCCAGTGAGTCCTGGTATTTTTTTACCCCTGAGCTTTGATATATATATCTATATCTATATATATATATATCGAAAAAAGAAGCAGAGAACTCTGGGTAATTCTCAAATTTAGGTGGCAAGCAGCTCCTGTATAGAGCACTCTCAACACCAGCGACACTCTAGATCTGCTCAACTCAAATGTCTGCTTTTCCATCAAAGTCTTTAAGCATAGGATTAGCACAATGCCACCCACGCCGAGACAGAAAGGGACAAAGTCTTTTGCCATTTCTACAGCAAAGTCTTTAAGCATAAGACTAGCACAGTTCTGTCCATTCCGAGCTGTAAAATGACAAAAACCATTTACCACTCCAGACATAGTATGACAGCTGAGAATTGGTAAAATACCAACCAAGCCAACCTGAAATGAGTAAAAGCAACCCCTGACACAGTGTTTCGCTCTACTTAGAGCTCTTCAGAGAGGTATAGATTTGTCCAGACACAAGGGAGCACCCAGTATTAGTCAAAACAATACCCTTTCAGGCATAGAGTGACGCATAAATTATGCAAAAAAGAAGCAGAGAACTCTGGGTAGTTCTCAATTTTAGGTGGAAAGCAGCTCCTGTATAGAGCACTCTCAACACCAGCGACACTCTAGATCTGCTCAACTCAAATGTCTGCTTTTCTGTCAAAGTCTTTAAGCATAGGATTAGCACAGTGCCATCCACACCGAGATAGAAAGGGACAAAGTCTTTTGCCATTTCTACAGCAAAGTTTTTAAGCATAAGACTAGCACAGTTCTGTCCATGCCGAGCTGTAAAATTACAAAAGCCATTTACCACTCCAGGCATAGTACTATAGCTTAGAATTGGTAAAATACCAACCAAGCCAACCTTAAATGAGTAAAAGCAACCCCTGACACATTGTTTCGCTCTACTTTGAGCTCTTCAGAAAGGTATAGCTTTGTCCAGACACAAGGGAGCACCCAGTATAAGTCAAAACAATACCCTTTCAGGCATAGAGTGACGCATAAATTATGAAAAAAAGAAGCCGAGAACTCTGGTTAGTTCTCAAGTTTAGGTGGAAAGCAGCTCCTGTATAGAGCACTCTCAACACCAGCGACACTCTTGATCTGCTCAACTCAAATATCAGGTTTTCTAATCAAGTCTTTAAGCATAGGACTAGCACAGTGCTTTTGTCATTTTACAGCTCGGCATGGACAGCACTGTGCTAGTCCTATGCTTAAAGACTTTGCTGTAGAAATGGCAAAAGACTTTGTCATGTTCTATCTCGGTGTCCTATGCTTAAAGACTTTGATAGAAATGCAGACATTTGAGTTGAGCAGATCTAGAGTGTCGCTGGTATTGAGAGTGCTCTATACAGGAGCTGATTCCACCTAAACTTGAGAACTACCCAGAGTTCTCTGCTTCTTTTTTGCATAATTTATGCATCACTCTATGCCTGAAAGGGTATTGTTTTGACTTATACTGCGTGCTCCCTTGTGTCTGGACAAAGCTATACCTCTCTGAAGAGCTCTAAGTAGAGCGAAACACAGTGTCAGGGGTTGCATTCACTCATTTCAGGTTGGCTTGGTGGGTATTTTACCAATTCTAAGCTGTAATACTATGCCTGGAGTGGTAAATGGCTTTGTCATTTTACAACTCGGCATGGACAGAACTGTGCTAGTCCTATGTGTTGCAAAGTCGTCCTGTGCCCTGGGTACCCCCTGACTTTTTGCTGAATAGTACTGGTGGTACCTGACTCTGACTGACCCTGGGCTTCGCCTTACCAAGCCCAGGGCCAGTGCTATGCTGAAAACACTTAGAATACAGTGAAAACACCTACATACACTAGGGTACACTATGGGTTGGGGTACCCCTGTGATTGGCATGACCTACCCTATAAGCCCCTAGTACATAATGGGGCAGGGGGATTGAAACTACCTATCAGTCCCTAGTATATAGTAGGGCATGGCAGTTTAGAGGCCAGCAGCCTTTTCTGCACTTGCATGTGTGCACTGCTGAAGCCTGAGGTCAGTTTAAAAGCAGCCCTGTGTTCCATGACTGCTTTTCAAAAGTAAATTGTACCCAAACTCGACTTTGGTGTTTGGGGCACTTAAAAATGAATAACCTACAATGTTTTGGCATATTAGGAACCCCAGGGTCTCCCCTAGGTGTCCCAGGGGTGGGGGGTCAGGTACTTATAAGGTGGACCCTCATAAAATGAGTTTTATATTCCCTGGGTTAAGTGAAATTTCACATTTCACTTAACCCACATTGTGATGAAGTGCTGCCCAAATTCGACTTTGATGCTAGGAGCACTGTGGAGGGAGGATCTGCAATATCGCTACAGATTCAGAACCCCTAAAATGTCCCCTAGGTGATCCCTGGGGTGGGGGTCCTGTACATATAGGCGGAGTACTTATAAAATATGTTTTTGTAAGTCCTGGTGCTGAAGAAATGGCCCAAGCCATTTTTCCCATTGCAAATCCCATGCCACATAGGTTAACATGTCAAGAAGTTATTAACTAATAACTCCTGATAGGAGAATGATAGAACTTCCACTCAAAGACTGCCCAAGATGGTAGTGATAAATCCAGCAATATCATATTGTTGAATTTCTCCTAAAATGTACAGACAAGAAGTTATAAGACTTTCTTTTTTGTAAGTCCAGATTCAGCCTTCCAGTGGTCTGTCCTGATTGGTCAGAGTTAAGTGGATTAGCCAGGCTGCCTTTAAGAGGTGATAAAGAGCCCCTGGGGTTAACCAGCTCTACTGGGAGGGCAGTGTGCTGCTACACAGGAATGCCAGAGCAGGGGGAGGAGTCCTAAACCATGGTCTTCAAGGAGGAGAGAAGAAAGCAGTGTCACTTACAACTCTAAACTCTTCACCTCAGCCAGATGCTAGGCTTAAGGAAGGTATGAGCAGATGCAAGGGGGAGAGTCTATGGAAAGTAGCCATCCTTGGTGGTGTGTTTAGCCAGCTCTTACCTCTCTGCTGGAAAATCAGCCATTATGAATTTGGAAGATTTGATGCACTCTGGGACAAAATAATGCCACACTCTACAGGATGTGGTCATATCCTTGGGGAGTTGCCCTGCTCCCATTGGTCAGGAGTGACCTCCTGC
This sequence comes from Calotriton arnoldi, assembly GCA_963921515.1. Lineage (NCBI taxonomy): Eukaryota > Metazoa > Chordata > Amphibia > Caudata > Salamandridae > Calotriton > Calotriton arnoldi. Next base: position 181,350 of record CAWUFW010018012.1, read on the forward strand.
CTGACCCAGAGAACTTGGAATAAGTATATGAGAAGGGCAGAGCCCTTCAAATCTGCTGCTTGAAACTTAAGAAAGCAAGACGTTGCCATGCTGAGAAGTTGGGGTGCAAATTCTAAGGCCTGCCCTCTGAAGACTGCACCAGCTGAAACTACAGCCCCGTGGATTACCTTGCTGTAAAAGAACTAAAGAGTGGACTCCCTGCAAGCTACAGGTTAACAGAACTCACCTGGAACATCACCACCAAGTATCCTCAACCTGGAGAATTACCAGTGGATTTGTACGGGTTTTGTCCAAGTGGATTGGGGGAACTGAAGTCCTCTACTTTCAATGACCGTCTTGGAGCTTCCAGACCCTTGGAGTGAGTTTGAGACACTTTGGGACCCTTTGGGTAACTTCAGGAAGAAGTTCCAGGAGTTTGGAGAACTTTGGAGCAACTTTGAAAAAAAGCTCCATAGGGGGACCGACTCAACCTGGTCAGCCAAGCCGACTGCCTTCAACCGCGAGTCGGCCAAGCCTTCCAGGTTTGTTCCGCTAAAAGCTCCATCGGTCCGACTTCCAGAGTTTGACCGGGAGTAGAAGAAATCCGAGGCCGGCGAACCCTCACTGAATCCGTCCTGGTGAAGAGCATCGAGGGACCCCACGAGAAAAAGCTCCAGAAAATGTTCTAAGTCCGAAGGTAAAAACTGTGACCGGGACCTACCGCGAGGGGTAGCCGCTCAGGGCTCCATCGTGGTCGGACTGAAACTTTGACTTTGAGCCGGTCTATCATGACCAGATGTCCCAATATGGTGCTATAAGTTTCTAAGTGCTATAAAGTGATAAATCTTTAAAAATTCATATCTCCTGTTCCCTACATTGTATTTTTGTTGTTTTGGTAGCATTTTAAAGATAAAAATATGTCCTATTTTTATAAATTGGTGTTGTATTTTTATTATGCATTGTGTCTTAATTATTTACTGAATTGGTGTTTTTAAATGCTTTTCATACTGTCTTTGAAGTTAAGCCTGCCTGCTCGCAGCCAAGCTACCAAGGGTTGAGCATGGGAATAATTTTCTAAGACCTATGCTGAGTCCAATCATGTGTTAGTGGCCTTATTGCCAGTGGCCGACCTACATTTGCCCCTACCAATAATCCACTTTCCAACATTTGGTGCTCAGCGGTGCGGATGAGGACTTGTGTTTAAAAAGTACACCTTTCAGTAAAGTGAATTAAGATGATAAAAATCCTCTAAAGAACAAAACTTTTGAGTTTGATTTTTGGAATTTGGACTAAACTGCTTTTAATCCATTGTTTTGATTTTTCCAAATTGTTCTAAGTCTGTTGTGCCTAGTTGTTGTGACCCAAAACTAGGGAACCATGGAGCTTGACCTGGCTAAACTGTCCCAGTTCAAGATGGCTGATCTTAGGGAACAGTGTAGGCTTAGGGGGCTGCCTGCTTCCAACAAGATTAGGAAGGCAGGGTTGCTTAAGTCCCTACAGGCCTGGGCTGGGGTAGCTGAGGAGATTCAAGGGGGGATGGAGGGTGTTCCCCCCAACCTCCCCCAAGAGGAGGGTGAGGATGGTGCCTCTTCCATTATCTCTAATGTTAGCCCTATGATTCCAGATGGTGGGAGTGGGGAAGGGTCCCTTACTTAGGAACCACCACTGTCCCTTGCAGAGAGACAGCTTAAGGCTCAATTAGCTTTTTTTAAGTTTGAAAGCTTTATTTGAATAATAGATAATACAAGAGGGATCAATGATACACAATACTGATCAAATAGGTGGTTAACATGAGGCAGAAGAGAAAGCTATTTTAATTTTAAAGGAATAAGGGGAGGGAAAAAGGGGGGGAGAGGAGAAATTGATAAAAAGGGAAACTGCATCTTACAATGGAATACAAGAAAATTGTGGTAATCAAGCTAATATATATAGTGAATCACAACAAGGGCAACAGAAGGCAAGGAACAAAGAAAGTAGACATTCAAGGAGGTTTAAAATTTTCAGCATTTAAACAAGAACTATTTGTCAATACTAAATTATCTAAATAAGTAGTAAGAGGTAACCAAAAGAGATCTCTATTAACCAATGGTGAACAGGAGGAGGAAAACGCAGTATCAAGTCGGTGTATGTGACAAAGACTGTTCCACCAGTGATGGATGGAAAGTTTCGTGAGTGTTTTCCAATTAAGAGTGATGTGTTGGAAAGCTAAAGCAAGCATAAGATCAAGAAGCCCATTTTGGTGAGGAAGAAGGTCGAGGGAATCAGAGAGACTTCCAGAGAAGAGAAGAGGAATGGAATAGGGAATGGAGATATTAAATAAGCGAGAGATATAGGACCAAGCTTTCTCCCAGAAAGTAGAAACAGAAGGACAAAGAAAGAGAAGATGAAGAAGGTCAGCATTAGAGGAGCCACAGGTCCAACAGTTTGTATTAGTGGAGTGAGAAAATTTAGCGATGGAGATAGGGGTAAGGTAAAGTCTATGATAGAGAAAGAACAAAGATTGAGTAAGAGAAGCAGAGCGAGAGATTTTGAGAGAACGAGACCAGAGTTTGTCCCAGAAAGTGATAGACCATTCACATCCCAGGTCAGATTCCCACGAAAGTTCCAACTTAGTTTTAATACGTTCTGGATTAGGAGCTGAAAAATATTTATAAATAGGAGAGGCTTTAGGGAGCAAGAGAAGAATCTTGAGAAGAGAGTTAGGGACAGGGGAAGAAGTGATGTTGGGAGAGAATAGAAAACATCAAGAATGACCGTCATTAAAGTGGTAAATTTCTGTAGGAAGGAGCGAGGGCATTGAAAAGTGGTCTGAAATTGGGGAAATAGACAAGGAGCTAGACCGTCAAAAAGATCTTTGACCCAGATTATGCCCCTAGATCTCCAAGGGCTCCAAAAGATGGATCTGCCGTTAATAGTGATAAGAGAATTATGCCAAACAGGAGAATCTAAAAAGGATTCTCTAGAGATAGGTTTGGAATGTATCAAAGGTTTCAATAGGGAGCAAGTGTGATTAAACAAAGGGGGAGGTAAGAGATGTTTTGGCAGAGAAGGCTAAAATTTCTTTTAAAGAGAAAGGTAATAATAAGGTGCGCTCAATGGAAAGCCACAAGGGGTTAAAGGGAGAGAGATCAGAAAGAAGCCATTTGGAGGCCTGGCGAAGACAAAATGACTTGTGATACAAGCGAAAATTAGGGAAATTTACACCTCCATTAGATTTAGTCTTACGAAGAGAGGAAAGAGAGATTCTGGATTTTTTATTATGCCAAAGAAATTTAGAAAGGCGAGAATCAATTTGTTTAAAATAACATGCGGGAATGTGGACAGGAAGCATAGAAAGAGTATAAATCAAAATAGGAGTAATCATCATTTTAATTGAGTCTAACCGGCCCCACCATGAAAGAAAAAGAGGATCCAAGAGGAGAGTAATTTGTCAATACGAGACAGGATCGTAGACATGTTTAATTTAATAGAGGAGGCGATAGAATTGGAGAACCATATACCTAAATATTTGATTTTAGAGCTATTCCATGTAAACCCAGTGGAGGAAAAGGAGTGTGGAAGGCAAAATTTAGTGAGAGGGAGAATCTCTGTTTTATCAGAGTTGATTTTATATCCAGAGACAAGGGAAAAGAAGTGATTTCCTGTAATAAAGGGGGAATGGATTTTTCAGGATCAGAAATGAAGAGTAGGATGTCATCTGCGTAAGCAGAGAATTTTAAATGTTGATCACCATACAAAAAACCAGAAATAGAGACGTTATTACGAATTGAGGATAAAAAAGGTTCAAGAGCAAGAACAAAGAGAAGAGGAGAGAGAGGGCAACCTTGACGGACACCACGATGGAGGCGAAAATAGGATGAGACACCGCCGTTAACTAATACTGAAGCTCTGGGGGCAGAATATAATAAAGATATAAGAGAGGTAAATTTGGGGCCAAAACCATGCCACTTCAATGAAGCAAATAAAAAGGACCAGTCTACTCTATCAAATGCTTTTTCGGCATCAACAGAAATGGCCGCTAAGGATGTGGAGAGGGAAGGGACTTTGTTTAAGACATTAAGAAAGAGACTAGTGTCTTGGCAAAAAGTTTATAATCAACGTTGACCAAGGAAATCGGCCTATAGTTTTTACAAAACATAGGATCTCGCCCTTCTTTATGGATAAGACAAATTATGGCTTCTTGAAAAGTGCCTTCTGTTTTACCAGAGAGAAAGAAGGAATGGAAAAGAGTTAAGAGTTTAGGAAGGAGTAAATTGGAAAAATGCAAATAAAATTCAACTGAAAAACCATCTGGGCCAGGAGTCTTCCCTTTCTTTAAAGCGGATAAAGCGGAGGATAGCTCATTGAGGGAGAGGTCAACCTCAAGATTAGAAAAGTTAAGATGGGAGGTGGAAGGAAGTGGTAGATTGTCAAGGTAGGATTGAATGAGGGAACTAGAAGGAGGGGACTCAGGGATATAAAGATCTTTATAGAACAACTTAAATTCATTAAGAATATCTTGATCTTTATGAAGAAGAGAGCCGTCCGAAGAATATATAGAGTCAATCAGTGTACGGTCTTTACGGGATTTAAGATAATTTGCTAAAAGTTTCCCAACTTTGTTGCGGCCTCCGTAGTAACGAGCACTGCTACGGAGAAGCATGGAAGATGCGTTGTCAGTCGAGGTTTTATTGAATGTCAATTTAGCGTGAATGAGAGCTGGCAGGACTGCGTCATCTGATGAAGTATAGAATTTGTGTTCTAAAGTTTTAATATGGGCTAGGGTATCTTTATGTTGCTGGAGGAAACGTTTCTTTTTTTTGAGACGAAGTCTATAATGAAGCCTCTTGCAGTGGCTTTAAAGGAGTCCCAAAGTATGTAGGGGGAGGAATTAGGATCAGTATTTAGATCAAAAAATTCATTAGTAAAGTTGATGAAAGAAGAAGAGAAAAGAGGGTCAAGTAGAAGAGAATTGTTGAAATGCCAACGGGAGGACCTGGGACGTGATGGAAGGAAATCAAGGTCAGTTATAATTGGGGCATGATCAGAGATAACAATAGGTTCAATAGAGGAGGATACCAAATTTTGGGATAAAGATTGGGAGAGAAAAATATAGTCTAGGCGAGAGAGAGAATTATGAGGGGGAGAGAAGAAAGAAAAGTCCAGAGAGTCAGGATGAGTAAGTCTCCAAGAGTCAACAAGATGTGATTGGGAAATTGTGTCAAGGAAATGTGTATGAGATTTATGCGGAATAAAGCGTGTTTGTGATTGGCGGTCAAGAAAAGGGTCTACAACTTGGTTACAATCACCTCCTAAAATAAAATAATCATCTCTAAATTGAATACATTTTTGTGTGATCAGAGGCCAAAAGGCGCAATCAGGATGAGTGGGACCATAAACGTTAAAAACAGTCAAAGAAATATTATTAATTAACAGTTTAGCTAATAACCATCTACCTTCTGTATCAATTTCTTGTGAAATAAGTTTACAATTCAATTTCTTATGGCATAAAATTATGACCCCATTCTTCTTATTTGAAGTAGGAGAGAATAAAACTGATCCCACCCAACCTCTCTTCAATTTTAATGCCTCAATTTCTGTTAAATGGGTCTCTTGTAGAAGGACCAAGTCAGGATTATATGAGGCAAGATGAGACAGAATTTTCTGTCTCTTAATAGGGTTAATGAAACCTTTCACATTCCAGGAAATTATTCTGAAAGTAAAACCGTTAAAAATACATAGAAATCATCAACAAAAACAAAACATGCAATATTAACAAAGATGCAATAACTACTACCTTCAAACTTACAAGTTACACGGAGATATAACCTAAAGAATAAAAGATGTAATAGTGAAAAAGTGAAGCAAACGAGAAATGAATATAGAAAGAAGGAAATAGAAAAACCAATAGAGAACGGAGGAATGTAAGAGCAGAAGAAAAAAAGGGGAGGAATAAAGGAGTTAAGGAGGGGAAGAAGGAATAAGAGTAAGAGAAGACAGTTCATGTCAAAATGACGACTGTAATACGTACCTTAAAGAAACAAAGAAAAAGAATGAGAGGCGGCAAGGGACAACGAAGACAGCACACCCAACAAGGGCAACACGGCACACCAGGACATCTATAAAATGAATAAAAGCAGGAGCGGGAATATGGAACACGAATAGAGCTTGGAGACATACAATAAATCTGCAAAGGAAACAAATAAATCTAGATTGAATCAAACGCGAAGATAAAAAATTACAACAAAATGCCAAATAAGAAGAAGAGAATGAGGTAAAGACATGGAGAAGACGAAGATAACAACAATATATCTGCGAAGGAAACAGTGGATTAAATTAAATCACAAAAGTCAAGAGCCAGAGGATGAGGAAGACATCTCCATTGATGTGGTAGAGTGAGATTGAATAAATCTGCGAAGGTCAGCTGGATCCTCAAAAGTGGAAGTCTTATTGAGAAAGGTGACTTTGAAGAGACACGGATGAAATAGGCCATATCGTGCACCTAGGGAACGAAGAGGAGGACGGAGATCCAGAAATTCTTTACGACGTTTAGCAGTCAGTGAAGAGACATCTTGGGAGATGAATACCTTGGTACCATGCCAGGAGAGATTCTTTTGGATTTAGCTGCATTGAGTACCAACAAAAGGTCAGTGAATTGCAAAAATAAGATAATTATACCACGAGGCTTGGAGGGTGTAGATGACGAAGAAAGTCGGGGACCTAGTCTATGAGCGCGTTGAATGTTCAGTTTGGTGTTAGTAGGAAGGTCCAAAAACTGAGGCAAAAAAGATGTAAAGTATGTGACGGGGTCATCACCTTCAAGACTCTCAGGAAGTCCATAAATACGCAAATTGTTACGGCGATTTCTGTTTTCCAAATCCTCGGACGCTTTTTTCAGCTGTGAGACTTCCAACTCCAACGAGGATAACTTGGCAGACAAGACCTGTACATCATCAAGTTGATGTTCCACCACAGTGATACGGGAGTCCATGGAAGACCATTTATCGTCCAACATTTGCAAACGGGAATTAGTTTCTTCAATAAATGGACGGTGAGCGCGCAATTCCTCCCAAACCATGTCCAAGGAGACCGGAGAAGAAGACTTAGGGGGAGAAGGAGGATCTTGCTTAAGCCTCTTGCCTGTGGTGGAGGGCAGAGGCCCCTTCGACGACATGGTGGTAGTATTTCCTGTAAAGTTGAGGCAGTCACCGTGTGATGGTAATAAAGATAAATAGGAAAACTTATTAGATGTAGAGGGACTGGTTACAGAGGCGGACGGAGGCTTTGCTACCAGCTTGGACTGTTGCAAGAGACGCCTGCCTCTACCCATAGGATAGTAAAGCAGGAGCGTGAAGGAAGAAGAGCGCCACCCAGAATGAAGGTGACAGTGTATGCAAAAGGGAGATTAATCCCCAAAAATAGCGGTCACCCAAGGCAGAACGGGCAGCACATAGGAAAAAGCATGCTAGAAAAGTCCGTGAGGAGAAAAACCAATGGCGGCCGTCAAACCGCAATTAAGTTTACCTGGACAAAAGCTTCATTTCTCCAAGCTGAAGTAAGTGGCAAGCTGCACCCTCTGAACAACGCATTGCCTCCAATTGAAAGAGCTGGTTCCCCACAGCATATAACTAAAGTATGCCAGCAAGAGCAAAAGAAGTTGGTGTGGGTCGAAAATGCGTAGAGTATGAGGAGGAGCTGAGGAGAAAAAACGGCAGGAAGAAAAACAAAATGGCGGCCGTTAAAAGCCGATGCAAGTCACCTGCATGATTCTCCTCACCCAGACAATAACAAAAGAGAAAAAACACATTCTCCAGGAGCGCTGGGAATCCGGTTTAGGAATTTGGCTTCATTGCGTGGAAAGAAGCGCTGAATCCGCACTAAAATTCAGCCGAGGTCCGGTGAGCCGCGGAGCTTCAGTGTCGAGCGGCCATCTTGGATCGCGATGCCGCGCGCTCCAGGCTCAATTAGCTTTGATAGATTTGGAGCAGAGGAAACTGGAATTGGCTGAGAAGAGATGGGAGAGGGAAGAGGCATTGAAAAGTAATGGTGGCAGTAAAAATGATGAAGATTTTGAAATGTCCAGGGGTGGTGGTCTTGATCACAAACTTCCCAATTGTATAGTACCCAAGTACACTGAGGGGGATGACATTGACAAGTGGCTAGCAGCTTTTGAGAGGGCCCTTAGAATGAGTAGGGTCCAGTATTGGGGTGCACTCCTGTGGGAGTTGATTCCAGTAGCTGGGAGGGATAGGCTCCTGACCCTGAAGGGAGAGGATGCAGAATCATACCAGCAGATGAAGGCATGCTTAGTTAAGAGATTTGGTCTGACTCCAGAGCAGTACAGGGTGAAGTTTAGAGGCACCCAGAAATTGAGTTTAAAGTCGTGGGTAGACTTTGTGGACATTTCAGTGAAGGCACTGGAAGGCTGGATTGTTGGTAACAAAGTTGACACATATGAGGGATTGTATACTTTGTTTGTGAAAGAACATATTTTGACTCATTGTGCAGAAGAGAAGTTACGCCAGTATCTAGTGGAATCTAAGCTGACAGACCCCAGAGAGCTGGGGGAAGCAGCTGATGAGTGGGTAAGATCCCGGGTTTCCATTCAGCACCAGGGGGGTGACCAGAAGAAAGGAGGACAGGTCCCTCTCCAAAGGAAAGCCCAAGGGAAAGAAGGTAAAACCAGAAGGAGTCCTCCAAAGACCCACAAAAACCTGCACAAGGAGGGGGGCCGCGAGCCAACCCAAATTCAAAGGAGGGGGTATCAGGGAAAGAATGGTAGGTTCTTTGATCCCTCAAAGGTGGGTAAGTGCTGTGACTGTAACCAGCCAGGGCATAAATAGGGAGATGCTGTCTGCACCAAGAAGCTCCCCCCTAAGGGGCCATCCACAGGGATTGGCAGTGTAAGTGTAGGGGTGGAGAGTGGTGCCCCAGAGAGGGGTAGTCAGGTGGTAAAAGCAACCTTAGTGTCCCTGGGGGGGGTGAATATTGCAACCCTTGCTGCCTTACCTCCAAACATGGACAAGTACAGGCAGAGGCCTAAAGTAAATGGGACTGAGGTTGAGGCTATCAGAGACACTGTGGCTAGTGTAACTATGGTCCTGGATGAGCTGGTGCCTCCAGAGAGGTTGTTACCTGGTGAGTTTCACCAGGTGACTTATGCAGACAGCACTACCAAACTCCATCCTATGGCTGTGGTGGATTTGGAATGGGGAGGTGTGAGAGGCCCTATGAAGGTAGCTGTGTCAAAGGTGCTCCCAGTCCAGTGTTTACTGGGCAATCATCTTGAAGCCTCTGTGTGGTCAGAAGTGGAGAGAGGACTCATTGTGAGAAGTTGGCCTGGTATATGCTGTCCACTAATTATAGTGGGCACCTTGCGCCAGTCCAAACAACCCCTTATTGGAGATAGGTTAAAGACAACCTTTATTGAAAGCTATCCTAGTGGTAGCTATGGAGAGCAGCCTTCAGGCTAAGTCTTGAAGGAATGTAAAGCAGCTTGTTTTACCAGTCTATAATCTCTTGAGTGACCAAATGAAAGAGGACCACACCAGGTATATATATAAAATATATGTATTTAGTCGTAACACACACCCCTCTAGTCTCTTTATGAGGCTAGAGTTCAAGTACATAAGTTACAAGTCGAATATCAACAGTAATAGCACAAATACACGTTTGAGCCCTAGGGGCGTACCAAACCATATACCAATAAAGTGGTATAAGAACCACGACTGAGCTAGACACAAGGTCTACAGCCTGTAGAAGTGCTTGGACCACAAGGAACCACCCAAGGTAGTGACACAGGGGACCCATGGGGGACGCGTGCAGTGTGGGAACACAGCCGCGAATCACTGTTAACTTCTATGGGGAAAGTCGCGGTTGGAATTTTAGAAGAAAAGGACACTTAGAAGAGGACTTGGAGCAAACCCCTTTAGAACTAGGCTGTTCTAGAGTCTATACCCACGGGAGCACCGGAGTACTCGAGTTACCTCACCCAGGGAAGCCGGGTGCATAGGTGGTTTTCGGGGTCGGGTTGCGTCGTCGTTTTCAATGTCGATCTGCTGCAAAGTGCTGCTGGCGACCAAGTTGAAAGTGTCCGGGTGGATCCAAGGATGGATCGGAGATCTGAAGAACCTGAAAGCAGAGGGGACAGAGTCTGGGTCACTAGCCAGTGACCAGGAAGGCGATGAGCAGATGCCCACCGATGTCGGGTGCTTCAGGTAGGTTGATGGTCGTCTTGACTCTTCAGCAACGAGGTCCAGGAGGTGTAGACGATGGCCAGGAGCTGGATTCGAGCTGTCCCACGACGTCTGTCGAGTGCAGGGGTGTCGGCGACCAGATTGGACCCAACAAGCCTTGGCAACGGCAAGTCACGTGGAAACAAAGAAAGGACGTTGGTGCAGACCAGCAAGGTCTGAGGGATTCACCCAGCGAGGGTAAGTCAGGGCATGTCTGAAGCAACCAGGGAAGCCCAAGAAGAAGAAGGCTTGCCTTCGGAGGGGCCCACTAGCCAATGGACTAGCGACCGTGAAGGAGCCTCAAGTGGACGCACTTGGAGCTGGCTCACAGGACACTCCTGGAGTGGGGGACAGTGATCTTCGGTGCAGTCAGTGCTGGAGGCGGGGGCTACTCGGAGCCCAAAGCACAACTTCGTGGGGGGCCAGGAAGAGGATGCACTTGCAAAATTTCTCGGTGTCCAGGGGTCACGGTCCCACGTTACCCATGACAGCTACGTGCCTCAGCTTAGATGGGGTCTCAGGCAGCCTCGGAGAAGTCTTGAAATCCACCTCTGGTGATGCAAAGACTTCGGCGTCCGGCAGGAGGTTCAGCGATGCAGACCGGACAATTGCTTCTTTGGTGCCTGCCAAGCAGGGGAGTCACTCCTTGACCCCAAGGGAGATTCTTCAGTCCTCTAATCTTGTAGTAGAGCATCGAAGGTCCAGGATTCGGCTTCAGAGTTTCGTCCAGGGTAATCTAAAGTCCTAAGGACTGGGGTCCCATACTTTTACTAAGGTAGGGGGTTGGACATACTCTGGGGACCCACCTATGGGAGGGTCAGGGAAGAGGGGTGGTTACACCCATTCCCTTTGTCCAGTTTCGCACCAGAGCAGGGGCAGGTAGCCCCTGCAACCGGTTTGAACTGGACTATGCACAGGGACACCAAATGTGCCCCCAGTGCAGGACTTCACAGCACCAGGGAGTGCTCCCGCCCAGCGCCAATACACACTATCCTGTCTGGGGAGGTGGTTACACCTCCTTGCAACAGGAAACCTATTGTCCAGGCCTCCCTTGCCGGAGTTTTGGTCAGCAGCAGGAGGCCACACTTGTGTCTGTGGCAGCGGCATCCATTTTGTGATGCCAGGGCTTTGGAAATTCGATACCGGGTATACCGGTGTGTACATGTCTCTCCCTCTAGAAGGGTGGAATGCTACCCCCGCCGCCAGAACTGGCGGGGGGGTAGTATTCCAAGATGTTTGACACCAAACACGACATGTTTCCGTGCAGCCATCCCAAAGTTAGCATTTACCGCAAGGATATAATGCACTTAAGAGTATATGGTCAAGCTGCACCACAAACAGCACCAGAGGATTGACTCCGAATGCTGCAGAGGGGCTCTGCTCATGCAGGGGCACCCTCTCACATAAAAACCAAGCACTCTGCCTTCAGGATTGTTAAGGCCTGCCTTAGGAGTGACTTATAGGTTTATATGTGTGTGCAATGGCAGTGATATAGGTAGCCTATATCACAGTAAGGGGTGCATGCACCACCTTACCCAGGCTGCAGTAGCAGACCTGTGGTGTCATTTTGGCTGGCCTTCCAGGGGTGGCACAATACATGCTTCAGCCCCTGGCAGGCCTCTGGGGTACCTATGCCCTGGGTACATAGTATACCATATACTAGGGACTTATAAGGGCACCCCAGGATCCAATTAGAGATGCACCTAAGGTACATGGAATCCATTTTAGAGAGGAAGCAGCTAGGCTGGGGTTCTGATTAGCAGGGCCCAAGCCAGACTAAAGTCAAAATACAGTGAAGCATCAGCAAAAAGTGGGGGTAACTATAAGAGGCAGATCTATACTCTCCTACCCACCATATGAAAATATTGGAGCTCCCTGAGTGGGTATGTGCTGTGACTAGGTCACAGACTAGCCAGAAGGGAGGGGCTGGACACTTGGACCCTGGAACAAAGGGCCAAGTACTGGTCCTGGGGAGCCAGCCCAGGGAATTCCAGAAGTGCAGGAAGAATCCAACCCTGATGGGGAGGATCTAGCCTCTGAGAGAGGGACTCCATCCCTGCCAGAGCTGTCAGATTTGGCATAACTGACAGGAGCTGGTGGACCCTCCAGAGAGGAGTTCAGTAAGGGACACAGAGACTTTCCCACCCTTGAGAGCTTGAGGCGGATTGCCTCTAAGCAAGAGGAGGAGGGATGACAGTGGGTTTCATAGAATCTACTGGAAGATGGACTGCTTTATACTGAGGCCAGAAACCTTAAGGAGGGGGCCACCAGGAGGTTGGTGGTGCCCCTGAAGTACAGAGAGTTCATCCTGACTTTGGGTCATGATATCCCCTTGGCAGGACATTTGGGACAGACAAAGACATGGAACCGGTTGGTGAACCATTTCTACTGGTCCCATATGTCTGAAAAGGTAAAGGAGTTTTGCAGCTCCTGTGTCACCTGTCAGGACAGTGGCAAGGCAGGGGGCAGGACAAAGGCTCCCCTAATACCACTGCCAGTGATTGGGGTTCCTTTTGACAGGGTGGGGATGGACATTGTTGGTCCCCTGGACCTACCTACTGCATCAGGGAATAGGTATATCTTAGTGGTAGTGGACCATGCCACTAGGTACCCTGAAGCAATCCCTCTTAGAACCATTGATGCTCTTGCAGTGGCTAGAGCACTGCTTGGTGTGTTCACCAGAGTGGGTTTTCCAAAAGAGGTGGTATCAGATAGGGGCACAAACTTCCTGTCCAGCTATCTGACTGCTATGTGGGATGAGTGTGGTGTCAAATACAAGTTCACCACCCCCTATCACCGACAAGCAAATGATCTTATTGAGAGATTCAACAAAACCCTGAAGGGCATGATAAATGGGTTGTCAGAGAAACTCAGGAGGAGATGGGATGTTCTCCTCCCATGCTTACTGTTTGCCTACAGGGTGGTGCCACAAAAAGGGGTTGGTTTCAGTCCCTTTGAATTGTTGTTTGGACACCCTGTGAGGTGGCCATTGAGCCTGCTGAGAGAGTCTTTAGAGAAGCCTCTTAAAGAAGCAAAGGACAATGTGCTTGACTATGTGCTAGGCCTGAGATCTAGAATGGCAGAGTACATGTACAAGGCAAACAGGAAACTGGAGGCCAGCCAGGAGCTCATGAAGCACTGGTATGATCAAAAGGCTACTATGCCTGAGTATACTCCAGGACAGTTGGTGTGGGTGTTGGAGTCTGTGGCTCCCAGGGCCCTCCATGACAAGTGGAGTGGGCCCTATCCAATCTTGGAAAAGAAGGGTGAGGTTACCTATTTGGTTGACCTTGGCACCCGCAGGAACCCTCATAGGGTCCTGCATGTGAATAGATTGAAACCCCACCATGACAGGGCAGACATGACCATGTTACTGGTCACTGATGAGGGTGTGGAGGAGGAAACTGAGCCTGTGCCCGACCTCCTCTCCACTAATGTGCAAGATGGGTCAGTGGAGGGAGTGGTACTCTTTCCCAAGTTGACAGACCAGCAGCACAGAGACTGTAAGAAAGTGCTGGAGCAGTTTGCTTGCCTGTTCTCTTTGACCCCAGGCATCACTGAGTGGTGTGTGCACCACATTGACACTGGTGACAGCCTACCTGTCAAAAATGAACTGCACAGGGTGTCTGACCATGTCAGAGCCAGCATTAAAGCTGAGGGTGCTAAGATGCTGGAATTGGGGGTAATTGAACCAGCTGAGAGTCCATGGGCCAGTCCAGTGGTGGTGGTACCTTAACCTAATCCTCAGGGGGGACCCAAGAAGTTAAGGTTCTGTGTGGACTACAGAGGATTGAATGCAGTCACAAAGACTGACGCTCACCCTGATGAGCTCATTGATAGGTTAGGGGCTGCTAAGTACCTGAGTACTTTTGATTTGACTTCAGGTTACTGGCAGATTGCCCTCACTGATGGAGCAAAGGAGAGGTCAGCATTCTCCACACCAGAGGGATATTATCAGTTCAAGGTAATGCCCTTTGGATTAAAGAATGCACCTGCCACCTTCCAAAGGTTGGTGAACAGGGTCTTGTCTGGGTTGGAACAGTTAAGTGCAGCTTACCTGGATGATATAGCTGTATATAGTTCTACCTGGGGGGATCACTTAAGCCACATAAGGGAAGTGCTTCAGGCCATGCAGCAGGCAGGCCTGACTATTAAGGCAAGTAAGTGCCAAATAGGGCAGAGTTCTGTGGTGTACCTGGGCCATCTGGTAGGTGGGGGCCATGTACAGCCTCTCCAAGCTAAAATCCAAACTATTTTGGATTGGACCGCTCCTGTTACCCAGACTCAGGTCAGGGCATTCCTTGGACTGACAGGGTACTATAGAAGGTTTGTTTAAAATTATGGGACCATTGTGGGGCCCCTAACAAAACTCACTTCTAAAAAGAGGCCCAAGAAGGTGGATTAGACCCCAGAGTGTCAGAAGGCTTTTGACACTCTGAAAGCTGCTATGTGTTCAGCACCAGTGCTGCTGGCCCCTCACTACACAAAATAATTTGTGGTTCAGACAGATGCTTCAGAGCAAGGTATTGGGGCAGTGTTGTCACAGCTAAATGAAGAGGGCCTTGATCAGCCAGTTGCCTTTATTAGCAGGAGACTTCTTCCCAGAGAGCAGAGGTGGAGTGCCATTGAGAGAGAGGCTTTTGCTGTAGTTTGGTCCCTGAAAAAGTTGAGACCATATTTGTTTGGGACTCACTTTTGTGTTCAAACTGACAATAGGCCTCTCAGATGGCTCATGCAGATGAGAGGGGAGAACCCCAAGCTGTTAAGGTGGTCCATTTCCCTACAGGGAATGGACTTTACAGTGGAACACAGACCTGGGGTTGCCCATGCAAATGCGGATGGACTTTCCAGGTTTTTCCACTTAGCTGACGAGGACTACCAGGGTGTAGGTTAGTAACCCATCACCTTTCATTTGGGGGGGCTATGTTGCAAAGTCATCCTGTGCCCTGGGCACCCCCAAACATTTTGCTGAATAGTACTGGTGGTAACTGACTCTGACTGACCCTGGGCTTTGCCTAACCAGGCCCAGGGCCAGTGCTATGCTGAAAACACTTAGAATACAGTGAAAACACCTACATACACTAGGGTACACTATGGGTTGGGGTACCCCTGTGATTGGCATAACCTACCTTATAAGCCCCTAGTACATAATAGGGCAGGGGGATTGAAACTACCTATCAGTCCCAAGTATATAGTAGGGCATGGCAGTTTAGAGGCCAGCAGCCTTTTCTGCACTTGCATGTGTGCACTGCTGAAGCCTTAGGTCAGTTTAAAAGCAGCCCTGGGTTCCATGACGGCTTTTAAAAAGTAAATTGTACCCAAACTCGACTTTGGTGTTTGGGGCACTTAAAAATGGATAACATACAATGTTGTGGCATATTAGGAACCCCCAGGGTCTCCCCTAGGTGTCCCAGGGGTGGGGGGTCAGGTACTTATAAGGTGGACCCTTATAAAATGAGTTTTATATGCCCTGGGTTAAGTGAAATTTCACATTTAACTCCCCACATTGTGATAAAGTGCTTCCCAAATTCGACTTTGATGCTAAGAGCACTGTGGAGGGAGGATCTGCAATATCTCTACAGATTCAGGACCCCTAAAATGTCCCCTAGGTGATCCCCGGGGTGGGGGTCCTGTAGATATAGGCGGAGTACTTATAAAATATGTTTTTGTAAGTCCTGGTGCTGGAAAAATGGCCCAAGCCATTTTTTCCATTGCAAATCCCATGCCACATAGGTTAACATGGCAAGAAGTTATTAACTAATAACTCCTGATAGGAGAATGATAGAACTTCCATTCAAAGACTGCCCAGGATGGTAGTGATAAATACAACAATATTATATTGTTTAATTTCTCCTAAAATGTACAGACAAGAAGTTATAAGACTTATTTTCTGTAAGTCCAGATGCAGCCTTCCAGTGGTCTGTCCTGATTGGTCAGAGTTAAGTGGATTAGCCAGGCTGCCTTGAAGAGGTGATAAAGAGACCCTGGGGTTAACCAGCTCTACTGGGAGGGCAGTGTGCTGCTACACAGAAATGCCAGAGCAGGGGGAGGAGTCCTAAACCATGGTCTTCAAGGAGGAGAGAAGAAAGCAATACCATTTACAACTCTAAACTCTTCACCTCAGCCAGATGCTAGGCTTAAGGAAGGTATGAGCAGATGCAAGGGGGAGAGTCTATGGAAAGTAGCCATCCTAGGGGTGTGTTTAGCCAGCTCTTATCTCGCTGCTGGAAAATCAGCCATTATGAATTTGGAAGATTTGATGCACTCTGGGACAAAATAATGCCACACTCTACAGGATGTGGTCATATCCTTGGGGAGTTGCCCTGCTCCCATTGGTCAGGAGTGACCTCCTGCTTGACCTAGAGAACTTGGAATAAGTATCTGAGAAGGGCAGAGCCCCTCAGATCTGCTGCTTGAAATGTAAGAAAGCAAGACGTTGACATGCTGAGAAGTTGGGGTGCAAATTCTAAGGCCTGCCCTCTGAAGAATGCACCAGCTGAAACTACAGCCCTGTGGATTACCTTGCTGTAAAAGAACTAAAGAGTGGACTCCCTGCAAGCTACAGGTTAACAGAGCTCACCTGGAACATCACCACCAAGAATCCTCACCCTGGAGAATTACCAGTGGATTTGTAAGGGTTTTGTCCAAGTGGATTGGGGGAACTGAAGTCCTCAAATTTCAAGGACCATCTTGGAGCTTCCAGACCCTTGGACTGAGTTTGAGACACTTTGGGATCCTTTGGGGAATTTCAGGAAGAAGTTCCAGGAGTTTGGAGAACTTTGGAGCAACTTTGAAAAAAAGCTCCATAGGGGGACGGACTCAACCTGGTCAGCCAAGCCGCCTGCCTTCAACCGCGAGCCGGCCAAGCCTTCCAGGTTCGTCCCGCTAAAAGATCCCTCGGTCCGACTTCCAGAGTTTGACCGGGAGTAGAAGAAATCCGAGGCCGGCGTACCCTCACTGAATCCGGCCTGGTGAAGAGCATCGAGGGACCCCACGAGAAAAAGCTCCAGGTTTCTAAGTCCGAAGGTAAAAACTGTGACCGGGACCTACCGCGATGGGTAGCCGCTAAGGGCCCCATCGCGGTCGGCCTGAAACTTTGACTTTGAGCCTTTCTATCATGACCAGATGTACCAATATGGTGCTATAAGTTTCTAAGTGCTATAAAGTGATAAATCTTTAAAAATTCATATCTCCGGTTCCCTAGTTTTGGTGTCATTTTAAAGATAAAAATATTTCCTATTTTTATAAATTGGTGTTGGATTTTTATTATGCATTGTGTCTTAATTATTTACTGAATTGGTGTTTTTAAATGCTTTACATACCTGTCTTTGAAGTTAAGCCTGCCTGCTCGCAGCCAAGCTACCAAGGGTTGAGAATGAGAATAATTTTCTAAGACCTATGCTGAGTCCTATCATGTGTTAGTGGCCTTATTGCCAGTGGCCGACCTACAGTTGCCCCTACCAATTATCCACTTTCCAACACTATGCTTAAAGACTTTGCTGTAGAACTGGCAAAATACTTTGTCCCTTTCTATCTCGGCGTGGATGGCACTGTGCTAATCCTATGCTTAAAGACTTTGATAGAAAATCAGACATTTGAGTTGAGCAGATCTAGAGTGTCGCTGGTGTTGAGAGTGCTCTATAAAGGAGATGCTTTCCACCTAAACTTGAGAACTACCCAGAGTTCTCTGCTTCTTTTTAGCATAATTTATGCGTCACTCTATGCCTGAAAGGGTATTGTTTTGACTTATACTGGTTGCTCCCTTGTGTCTGGACAAAGCTATACCTCTCTGAAGAGCTCTAAGTAGAGTGAAACACTGTGTCAGGGGTTGCTTTTACTCATTTCAGGTTGGCTTGGTTGGTATTTTACCAATTCTAAGCTTTAATACTATGCCCGGAGTGGTAAATGGCTTTTGTCATTTTACAGCTCGGCATGGACAGAACTGTGCTAGTCCTATGCTTAAAGACTTTGTCCCTTTCTATCTCGGCGTGGACGGCACTGTGCTAATCCTTTGATAGAAAAGCAGATATTTGAGTTGAGCAGATCTAGATTGTCGCTGGTGTTGAGAGTGCTCTATACAGGAGCTGCTTTCCACCTAAACGTGAGAACTACCCAGAGTTCTCTGCTTCTTTTTTTGCATAATTTATGCGTCACTCTATGCCTGAAAGGGTATTGTTTTGATATATCTGTATCTGTATCTGTATCTGTATCTGTATCTGTATCTGTATCTGTATCTGTATCTATTTATTTATATATTTATATATTACCTACTGGCGGTCGCCAGTAGGTAGTTATAGTTACAACCTAGTTTCCATAGGAAAAGCATTTTTTGATTTGCTAATAACTTTGGCGCCGTTTGACGAATCTTTGCGAAATTCTCCCCCAAAAAAGTCTATCCATGTCAGCTCCTATCTTGAAAGTCTGGGGGTGATTCGTCAAGCGGGGGCTGAGAAAAAAGGGGGGTCCCAAAACACATTTTCCCCTTTTTAATTTCAATAGGAAATTTTGCGACGAGCTACAGCCCGAACTGCTGAACGGAATGACCCCAAATTTGGCAGAAAGGTAGAGCTCGGTTCAGAACGCGACCTTTTTTTTAAATGGTGTAAATCTGTTCAGTAGTTTTTGAGAAATTCAAAAAATAAGAGTCAAACAATCAATTTCCCATAGGAAACTTTGAGCAAGGCTACAGCCGAAACTACTGAACGGAATTACCCCAAATTTGGCACAAAGGTAGTGCTTGGATCGGAAAGCAACTTTTTTTTTTAAATGGTGTAAATCCGTTCAGTAGTTGCTGAGAAATTAGAAAAGTTAACGTTTTGTTATCTGGGCGGAGCCTAAGTCCCGTGCACGAGCTTCACTGTGATTGGCTGCCAACACTCCAAACCAGGAAGTGTTGGCAGCCATCTTGTGGCTCGGTAGAAGCGAGTCGCTAGAAAACAGAAAACAAAGGTATAAAACAAGAGAAGGGGGCAGGGTAGAAACCCCCTGACCCCCTAGGCCTGCTCAGGGGGTCCCAGAAGGACCCCCAGGGCCCAAAAAAGAATTTTTATTTTTTTTGTAATTTCGGCAAGTTTGCACAGTGGTGCAGGGAGGGGGCGGGGCCTGACATAGCCAGTGTGCAAACACTCCCCCTGGCACATTGTAAATTGGGGGATTAAGTCCCCTTGAATCCTGAGGGTCCCTGGGGGCCAACTAGCCCACCAGCTACCTCCAGTATGCACCAGGGAGCTGCATTGCAGAGAGGTGTTCAGAGGCCACGCCCCTTTTTATACCTCTCTGCAACGCAGCTCTGTGGCGCTAACTGGAGGTACCTGGTGGGCTAGTTGGCCTGCAGGGACCATCAGGTCTCAAGGGGAATTAATCCCCCAACTTAAAACGCGCCAGGGGGCGCTTTTGCACAGTGGAGAAGAGAGGGGGCGGGGCCTGACATAGCAAGTGTGAAAACGCACCCGCTGGCACATTGTAAATTGGGGGATTTAGTCCCCTTTAATCCTGAGGGTCCCTGGGGGTCAACTAGCCCACCAGGTACTTCAAGTATGCGCCAGGGAGCTGTGTTGCAGAGAGTTGTTGAGAGGCCACGCCCCTTTAAAACCTCTCTGCAACTCAGCTCTGTGGTGCTTACTGGAGGTAGCTGGTGGGCTACTTGGCCCCCAGGGACCCTCAGGACTCAAGAGGACTTAATCCCCCAATTTACAACGCACCAGGGGGTGCGTTTGCACAGTGGTGCAGGGAGGGGGTGTGGCCAGCCATCTTGTGGCTCGGTAGAAGCAGTCGATAGAAAACAGAGAAACAAAGGTATAAAACAAGAGAAGGGGGCAGGGTAGACACACCCTGACCCCCTAGGCCTGCTCAGGGGGTCCCCAAAAATATTTTTTTTTTTTGTAATTTCAGCAAGTTTGCACAGTGGTGCAGGGAGGGGCGGGAACTGACATAGCAAGTGTGCAAACGCACCCCCTGGCACATTGTAAATTGGGGGATTAAGTCCCCTTCAATCCTGAGGGTCCCTGGGGGCGAACTAGCCCACCAGGTACCTCCAGTATGCGCCAGGGAGCTGCATTGCCTCAGGACTCAAGGGGATGTAATCCCCCAATTTACAACGCTCCAGGGGGCGCGTTTGCACAGTGGTGCAGGGAGGGGGCGTGGCCTGATGTGACAAGTGTGCAAACGCGCCCTGTGGTGCGTTTTAAGTTAGGGGATTGAGTCCCCTTGAATCCTGAGGGTCAACTAGCCCACCAGGTACCTCCAGTAAGCGCCAGGGAGCTGTGTTGCAGAGAGGTGGTCCAAGGCTACGCCCCCTTTTTACACCACTCTGCAACGCAGCTCTGTGGCGCTTACTGGAGGTAGCTGGTGGGCTACTTGGCCCCCAGGGACCCTCAGGACTCAAGAGGACTTAATCCCCCAATTTACAACGCACCAGGGGGTGCGTTTGCACAGTGGTGCAGGGAGGGGGCGTGGCCTGATGTGACAAGTGTGCAAACGTGCCCTATGGCGCGTTTTAAGTTGGGGTATTAAGTCCCCTTGAATCCTGAGTGTCCCTGGGGGCCAGATAGCCCACCAGGTACCTCCAGTATGTGCCAGTGAGCTGCGTTGCAGAGAGGTGTTCAGAGGCCACGCCCCTTTTTACACCTCTCTGCAACGCAGGTCTGTGGCACTTACAGGAGGTAGCTGGTGGGCTAGTTGGCCCCAGGGACCCTCAGGACTCAAGGGGATGTAATCCCCAATTTACAACGCTCCAGGGCGCGTTTGCACAGTGGTGCAGGGAGGGGGCGTGGCCTGATGTGACAAGTGTGCAAACGCACCCTGTGGCGCGTTTTAAGTTAGGGGATTGAGTCCCCTTGAATCCTGAGGGTCCCTGGGGGTCAACTAGCCCACCAGGTACCTCCAGTAAGCGCCAGGGAGCTGCGTTGCAGAGAGGTGGTCCAAGGCTACGCCCCCTTTTTACACCACTCTGCAACGCAGCTCTGTGGCGCTTACTGGAGGTAGCTGGTGGGCTAGTTGGCCCCCAGGGACCCTTAGGACTCAAGAGGACTTAATCCCCCAATTTACAACACACCAGGGGGTGCGTTTGCACAGTGGTGCAGGGAGGGGTGTGGCCTGATGTGACAAGTGTGCAAACGTGCCCTGTGGCGCATTTTAAGTTGGGGGATTAAGTCCCCTTGAATCCTGAGGGTCCCTGGGGGCCAGCTAGCCCACCAGGTACCTCCAGTATGCGCCAGTGAGCTGCGTTGCAGAGAGGTGTTCAGAGGCCACGCCCCTTTTTACACCTCTCTGCAACGCAGCTCTGTGGTGCTTACTGGAGGTACCTGGTGGGCTAGTTGGCCCCCAGGAACCATCAGGACTCAAGAGGACTTAATCCCCCATTTTACAACGCACCAGGGGTGCGTTTGCACAGTGGTGCAGGGAGGGGCGTGGCCTGATGTGACAAGTGTGCAAACGTGCCCTGTGGCGCATTTTAAGTTGGGGATTAAGTCCCCTTGAATCCTTAGCGTCCCTGGGGCCAGCTAGCTCACCAGGTACCTCCAGTATGCACCAGTGAGCTGCGTTGCAGAGAGGTGTTCAGAGGCCACGCCCCTTTTACACCTCTCTGCAACGCAGCCTCTGGCGCTTACTGGAGGTACCTGGTGGGCTAGTTGGCCCCAGGGACCATCAGGACTCAAGGGGAATTAATCCCCAACTTAAAACGCGCCATGGGCGCGTTTGCACAGTGATGAAGGGAGGGGGCGGGGCCTGACATAGCAAGTGTGCAAACGCACCCCCTGGCACATTGTAAATTGGGGGATTAAGTCCCATTCACTACTGAGGGTCCCTGGGGTGAACTAGCCCACCATGTACTTCCAGTATGCACCAGGGAGCTGCGTTGCAGAGAGGTGTTGAGAGGCCATGCCCCTTTTTACACCTCTCTGCAACGCAGCTCTGTGGCTCTTACTGGAGGTAGGTGGTGGGCTAGTTGGCCCCCAGGGACCCTCAGGACTCAAGGGGATTTAATACCCAAATTTACAACGCTCCAGGGGACACGTTTGCACAGTGGTGCAGGGAGGGGGCGTGGCCTGATGTGACAAGTGTGCAAACGCGCCCTGTGGTGCTTTTTAAGTTGGGGGATTAAGTCCCCTTGAATCCTGAGGGTCCCTGGGGGTCAACTAGCCCACTACGTACCTCCAGTAAGCGCCAGGGAGCTGCGTTGCAGAGAGGTGGTCCAAGGCCACACCCCCTTTTTACACCACTCTGCAACGCAGCTGTGTGGCGCTTACTGGAGGTAACTGGTGGGCTAGTTGGCCCCCAGGGACCCTGAGGACTCAAGGGGACTTAGTCCCCCAATTTACAACGCACCAGGGGGTGTGTTTGCGCAGTGGTGCAGGGAGGGGGCGTGGCCTGATGTGACAAGTGTGCAAACGCGCCCTGTGGCGCGTTTTAAGTTGGGGGATTAAGTCCCCTTGAATCCTGAGGGCCCTGGGAGCCAACTAGCCCACCAGGTACCTCCAGTATGCGCTGGGAGCTGCGTTGCAGAGAGGTGTTCAGAGGCCATGCCCCTTTTACACCTCTCTACAACGCAGCTCTGTGGCGCTACTGGAGGTACCTGGTGGGCTAGTTGGCCCCCAGGACCATCAGGACTCAAGGGGAATTAATCCCCCAACTTAAAACGCTCCAGGGGCGTGTTTGCACAGTGGTGAAGGGAGGGGGTGGGGCCTGACATAGCAAGTGTGCAAAGCACCCCCTGGCACATTGCAAATTGGGGGATTAAGTCCCCTTCACTCCTGATGGTCCCTGGGGGCGAACTAGCCCACCAGGTACTTCCAGTATGTGCCAGGGAGCTGTGAGCAGAGAGGTGTTGAGAGGCCACGCCTCTTTTTACACCTCTCTGCAACGCAGCTCTATGGTGCTTACTGGAGGTAGCTGGTGGGCTAGTTGGCCCCCAGGGACCCTCAGGACTCTAGGGGATTTAATCCACCAATTTACAACACTCCAGGGGGCGCGTTTGCACAGTGGTGCAGGGAGGGGCGTGGCCTGATGTGACAAGTGTGCAAACGTGTGGCACGTTTTACGTGGGGGATTAAGTTCCCTTGAATCCTGAGGGTCCCTGAGGCCAACTAGCCCACCAGGTACCTCCAATAAGCGCCAGGAGCTGTGTTGCAGAGAGTTGGTCCAAGGCCACGCCCCCTTTTTACACCACTCTGCAACACAGCTCTGTGGCACTTACTGGAGGTAGCTGGTGGGCTAGTTGGCCCCCAGGGACCCTCAGGACTCAAGGGGACTTAATCCCTCAATTTACAATGCACCAGGGGGTGTGTTTGCATAGTGGTGCAGGGAGGGGGCGTGGCCTGATGTGACATGTGTGTACTTATGCAATCAGTCCGCCAAAACCCAAGCACTTATAAATTCACCATGCACTCTCCTTGGAGCACTCTAATCATCCAGTCACTACCCATGCACTCATGCAATGACCCATGCACTAACTCATGCACTGCTACACTACCCTGAGCAGTACCCATGCAGTCCAGCCATCGCCCTGTCACTACCCATGCACTCCTCCAATCACCCAGCGAGCACCATGTACTTATCCAATCACTCCGCCAAAACCTAAGCACTTATAAATTCACCATGCACTCTCCTTGCAGTACTCTAATCATCCACTCAGTACCCATGTACTCAAGCAATGACCCAGGCAATAACTCATGGCAGATACAGAGGAGGTCATGCTAATCACAGGGGTACCCCAACACATAGTGTTCCCTAGTGTATGTAGGTGTTTTCACTGTATTCTAAGTGTCTTTTAGCATAGCACTGGCTCTGGTCCTGGTTAGTCAGAATCAGTTACCACGAGTACCCGTCAGTAAAAAGTTGGGGGCACAGGAGGACTTTCTGCTCCTCTGTTGGTTCTTTCTGCACATCTCTTGCTTCTTCCTGCACTTTGTTCGTCTTTCTGAACTTCTGTTGACTCTCTCAGCATTTGTCTTGCTTCTTTCTGCGCTTTTCTTCCTCTTTCTTCACATATCCTACCTTTGTAGGCTTAGTTAGAAATTAGCATTTAAAAAACCTTTGCAATTCACTGAAAAAACCATAGGTTTCAGGGACGTTATAGTTACAAATTAGCATTTCAAAAACCTTTGAAATTCACTGAAAAAACCATAGGTTTCAGGGACGTTATAGTTAGTTGGACATTTCACTCATACAAAACCATAGAAATTCCACGTTATAGTTAGTTGAGCTAACTATAACTCGCGCCCAAGCATTGCACTGCTGATGACGCCACATATTACATCATTCATGACATGGTCAGTGACATCACTGATGACATCTCAAATGACATCACTGATGACATCACTGATGACATCATCCACGTGAAAATGTGATGCACCTCCTCATACCTTAATAAAACCTTTGATACACCCACTCTAAATACAGACTACCATTTTCGAAACAATAGAGATACCAATACCAGTTTCTACGTACGCACTCACTGATTCATAGGTCTACACACACATCCACTCATTCACCCATACAGTCACTCATACATGCAGTGACTCATCAATACAACACTATTATAGGCACTCATACACCTATACAAACACTCACACACCGCCACTCATCCAGAGTTACTCAAACACCTAGTCAGTCATGCAAGGAATCAATCACACTTCTATTTACTCACCTATACAGTTATACACACACAACCTCACTTATTCATACAGATACTAACATATACTTACTCTCTTATTCAATCACTGATACAAGTACACACTGATCCATACAGCCACTCTCACAATCACTGGCTCTCATGTATAGTCATTTATATACTCCAACTCTCACATGCACTGTGTTTTACATATGTAGTTACTTGGACATGTAGCACTGAGATATCCATTCACTCACCAACACACCCATACACACACTCACCCACCCATACAGCTATTTCCACATATTTATTTATTTATTACTGTGTTTTATAGAGCGCGAACTTGACCCGTTAGGGTATCAGAGCGCTTTACAGGCAACATAGCATTGTACAAAAGGTATAGAATCACCAGGTAAAAGAAAAAACAGATAGTAGGGGCAGGATATAGGATACATAGAAAGACACATATTTACAAATTACATATACAGTTACTGAAGATGAGATACGTATTTACAGATTACATTTACCATTACTCAAGACAAGAACCCAGGTTCCTAGGTCGGGTGATTAGGAAATCCAAGGGGAGGCAATAGGCAGACGTGGATCCGTGTCTTGGTGGTGGTTGAGGGCAAGTTTAAACGAGGAATTTGCTCATAAGGAAGGTCTTGGCGTGCTTTTTGAAGCGGGCCAGAGAAGGGATTTTTCTGATGTCAGGTGGGAGAGAGTTCCATATTCTTAGAGCAACTCCAGAGAAAGCCCGATTGTACATTTTTTTTTTTTTCGAAAGCGTGCAGGTTGGAGCAAGAGGTTTCTGGCAGCCCGGGAGTTTCTGGATCCTCCGGAAATCACAAATTTCCGTGCAAGATATGCAGGGGAATTTGAGTATAAAGCCTTGTGTTTGATGCATGCTAGCTTAAGCTGTATTCTTGCCTCAAAGGGAAGCCAGTTCAAAGCTTTCAGGTGTGGGGAGATGTGGTCGAATTTCCTTGTGCCGGTAGGTAGTCTGGCTGCTGCATTGAGGCAGGCTTTTAAAGGTGCCAGGGAGATCTTGGGTAAACCTGAGAGGGTAGAGCAGCCATATTCCAGTCTAGAGATGATGAGTGCTTGGACAGCCATTTTCAAGTCAGGAGCATCAAGGAATGGTTTCAGTTTCCTAAGGTATCTCAGGTGGAATCTGGCTGCTTTGTCCATCGAGTTGATATGGTCCCGCATGTTCAGATTGCTGTCAAGGGTAATTCCCAGGGATTTGGCCGAGTCCACGATGGTCGGTGGGCAATTTAAGGCAGTGATAGCATTAATCCATGTTTGGATCTCGTGGTTGGTATTAGGAGGGGAAATTAGGAGAAATTCAGTTTTCTTAGTGTTGAGTTTGAGATGATTGGAGGCGAGCCATTGGACAGTGAGTTTCAGGGCTTCGTTCAGGGAGAGAATCTCTTCGAGAGATGAGGTTTTGATGTAGATCTGAGTGTCATCAGCATACATATGGAAGGAGATATTTGCAGTGCGTAGCACTTCGGCAAGCGGTTCTAGGTAAAGGTTGAAGAGGGTGGGGGACAAGGTTGAACCTTGAGGGACTCCAACCGTGACCGGGAGGGTGCAGATAGGTTGCCGTTGATTAGGAATCGCTGTGATCGGTTGTGGAGGAAGGACCTAAACCACTCTAGGACAGTGCCATCCAATCCCATCCTGAGTTTGAGGCGTTCAAGTAGTTTTTCATGGTTGACCGTGTCGAAGGCCGAAGATAGATCTAGGAGGATTAGGAGACATGTTTTGCCTTGGTCAAGGGCTTGGAGGGCATCATCAACAATGTGGAGCATGGTGGTTTCAGTACTGTGCCCAGGTCTAAATCCGGATTGGAAGTCATCGAGTAGGTGGAAGTTGTTGATGTGTTGACTTAGCTGCTGTTGCACACACTTCTCCAGCACTTTGGCTAGGAGGGGGATGTTGGAGATGGGTCTGAAGTTGTCAGGGGAAGCTGGATCCAGCGAAGGCTTTTTCAAAATGGGGAGGACTTGGCCGGCTTTTAGAGAGTCAGGCATCGATCCCTGCAGAGAGAGGCGTTAATTATTGCAGTCCAGCTAGGAATAATGGATTGGGCGACGGCAGCTAGACAGTTGGAAGGGAGCGGGTCATTAAAATGGTTATTCGGTTTTAAGGAAGAGAGGATTTTGGAGACGGAGTCTTCGTCATAGACTTTGAAGTCGGTCCAGTGAGCTAGATTTTTAGGTGGAGCCTGTGGGGGCATCACGGCCGGAGGAGGCAGGTCAGAGAGGGGTTGAGAGTATGTGGCGGAGCTGAGTTCGATTCCTAGGGTTTTGATTTTGTCAGCAAAGAAAGAGGAGAATTCCTCGGAGGATATAAGAGACTTGGGGGTTTCTTTCGATGTTTTGGCCAGTTTATTAGATTGGTGTTTGACCAGTTCGAAGAGCTTGCGGGGTCTGTTTTTGGCCTTCTCTAGTTCAGTTCTGAAAAATTCTTTTTTTGAATTGAGGATGTTCCTGTTATAGACATTTCTGGCCTGGCGGAGAAGTTTTAGATGTGCGGCTGAGGGTGCTGCCTCCAGGTTCTTTCAGATTGCCGGAGGGATCTCCTCTCATTGTTGAGGGATCCTGTGAACCAGGGGTTTCTGTCTTTGATTTGGGCTCTTTTCAGTTTTAGTGGAGCTAGATCATCCAGGATGTTCGATATAGTCACAGAGTAGTGATCGTTGAGGCCACTGACCGTTGCGATATGCGAGGGAGGGGGAGGTCAGATTTGCAGCGAGTCTCAAGTTCCCTGAGGTCCAGGTTCTTGGTGTCTCTGATCCAGCGTTTAGGAATCGCTGGTTGCTGTGCTCTTGTCTTGTGAGTGCCAGGTAGGAGGAAGGTGATGGCGTGGTGGTCAGACCAGTCACATGGGTCTATAGAGGTAAGCTTGACTATTGATTCTTTAGAGATGATCCAGTCAAGAGTGGCCCCTTTCGAGTTAGTTGGGAGTGAGCAGGCTTGGGTCAGGGCTTGGTCGGCCAGGAGGTCTTTGATGGCGTTGACATGCGGATCCTTGGGATCATTCCAGTGCAAGTTAAAATCACCAAGGAAAATATCTTTGGTGTTGGTGGAGATCTTGGCTGTGATGATTTCCATGAGGTGGTCGGTGAAAGAATCGTTCATGCCTGGGGGGTGGTAAAAGATGTGCAGGTTACATAGTGGGGTGGAGTTGCTGCGAATAGCGAGGGCGAGGTATTCGCAGGATTCAGTGGAGTCTCCCAGAAGTTCTGTGACAAGAAGGTTAGAGCGGTAGATGCAGGCTATGCCTCCTCCTTTCTTGTTAGATTGCCTGTCCAGCCTTGCAATGTTGTAGTTGGGAGGGACTAGGAGGTCCAGGCATGGAGATGAGGATTCGTTGAGCCATGATTCTGTTAGGATTGCTAAATCGAAATTTTTGTACAGGATAAGGTCTGCAATATCGGTAGCGTGTTTAGCTGCCGATCGGCAGTTGATTAAGAGACCAGACAGAGAAGATTTGGAGGGATTTTTGGGAGACTGGGCGGACAGGTGGATAGGCGCTAGATTACTTTTGACCACATTTCTGTTGCGGAGGGTTGCTGGTCTGTTGGGGTTGATAGTGATCGTGCGGATGGCATGTTCGGCATTCACGTCAAGAGGATGACTGGTAGCTGGGGTAGAATTGTAGTCCCGGAGGATGGCAAGGATTTCCAATTCAGTGAGGTCTAGCGGACTAGGAATGGCAAGGGTAGAGTTGTAGGAGAAGACGAGAGCAACGGTTTCCTCCTCAGAGAGGTGGCATGGTTGCTTGCGGGGGCGTAGATGTCTCAGAGATAGCGGAAGAGGCTGTTTAGTGAACTCTGTGATAAGTGGGGTGGTGGAGTTTGGCAGTGGTATGAGGTTGGCGAGGGAGAGTTCAGCGAGGTGAAGGAGGTTCATTAGGAACTCTTGAACCCATACACCCAGTGAATCAACCACTCACATTATGCACAGAGTCACATACCTCCCATCCACCCACACACACAGTCAGGCACCCATTCAAAACCCACACAACCAATCAATAACCCATATAGACACTCATGTAGCTACTCACCAACCAATGCAGCAGCTTATACAGCAATAGGAAGACTGATATAGACATTCACACAGTTTAGTCACTAACCCAAGCATTCAGTAAGACACATTTAATCACTCACTTATACAGTCAGTCACACACCTACTAAATCCTCCATCCAGACACTTATACACCCACTCATTCTTCAATACAACTTGGCCAATATATATATAAAACATATTTAAACTTTACAGAAACACACAGTCACTGGATGATGTCATCAGTGATGTCATCAGTGATGTCATTTGAGATGTCATCAGTGATGTCATCAGTGATGTCACTGACCATGTCATGAATGATGTAATATGTGACGTCATCAGCAGTGCATTGCGGGCGCGAAGTTATAGTTAGCTCAACTAACTATAACAGTGGAATTTCTATGGTTTTGTATGAGTGAAATGTCCAACTAACTATAACGTCCCTGAAACCTATGGTTTTTTCAGTGAATCTATATATATATCTATATATCTATATATATATCTATATATATATATATATATACATATACATATATATACATATATATACATATACATATATTATCTACTACGGTCGCCAATAGATAGTTATATATATATATATATACATATACATATATATATATATAATATATATTTGTATATATATATATATATATATATATATATACATACATATATTATCTACTGGCGGTCGCCAGTTGATAGTTATAGTTAGGACCTTTATCCATAGGAAATCCGCAACATTCTATTCCCAATAAGTTTGGCGTCGTTTGACGAATCATCGCGAAATTTTCAAAACTAGTGGGGCGCTCCGGTCCGCTCCTGTCTTGAAAGTTTCGGGGTGATTCATCAAGTGGCGGCCGAGAAAAAAAGGGGGTCCCAAAATGCGTTTTCTCCGTTTTCTCCATGTTAATTCCCATAGGAAATTTTAGCCACGGCTACAGCCCGAACTGCTGAACGGAATTACACCAAATTTTGCAAAAAGGTTGCGCTTGGTTCAGAAAGCGACTTTTTTTAAATGGTGTAAATCCGTTCATTAGTTGCGGAGAAATTCAAAAATAAGAGTGAAAAATCGATTTCCCATAGGAAACTTTAGACAAGGCTACAGCAAAAACTGCTGAACGGAATTACACCAAATTTGGCAAAAAAGAAGTGCTTGGTTAAGAAAGCACCCTTTTTAAAAATGGTGTAAATCCGTTCAGTAGTTGCTGAGAAAATCCAAAATAAAGGTTTCGATATTTATGGCCGCGGTGGATCCGCGCACCCTCCCGACCTCGAGCTGCATGCTAATTGGCTGTCAACACTTCAAATCAGGAAGTGTTGGCAGCCATCTTGTTCCTCGGTAGAACCGAGGAACAAGAAAGCAGTAAAAAAAGTGCGCAATACGCAAAAAGGGGGCAGGGTAGAAACACCCTGACCCCCTAGGCCTGCTCAGGGGGTCCTACAAGGGTCCTACAAGGAGAGTTTTTTAAAAAATCGGCAGGATGCGCTTACGGTGCGCGGATCCTGCCGATTAAAAAAAAAAACGAAGCGCGGACTCCCGCGCTTCATTGGTAATTGGCCCCCGGGTGGGCCAAGTCCCAGGGGCATGCGAGGGTTAAGTTTTATGTGTGGGGGGCCCCGGGGACTGCCACCCTCCTGGGGCTTTAATTGTAAAAATGATGCGGGAGGGCTCTCGGCCCTCCCGCAGCCCCGGGACCGCCACCCCGGGGCTTCTTTTATTTTTTTAAATAACCTATGTGTGGGGGCTTGAGCCCCCACATGCCCTGGGACCGCCACCTCCCGGGGCACTAAATATTTTAATGTGGGGGTCCGTTACGGAACCCCAGAGCCCCGGGACCACCACCTCCCCGGGCCTGTGCAATTCAAGGGAGGGAGGACGTGCGGCCCCCCTCCTGGAGCCCTTGATGGCCCTGGGGACCACCACCCCCCAGGGCCGGCTCCTGCAGTGTCCCGGGGTGCCTACCCCCGGGACACTGTAGTTTGCTATGACAGGACGGGAGCCTCACAGCTCCCGTCCTGTCATAGCAAACTGCTTTGGATATTGGAGCGAGAGCAGGAAGCCTGCTCCGCCTCAGTATCAAAGCAAGTTGCTTTTCCACATGGGAGCTGCATCTTAGCAGCTCTCCATGTGGAAAGCAATGCCGGCTCCCGAGGGATGCGGGAGCCGGCGGGACTGTGGGGGATTGGGGACCCCCCACAGTCCCCAACGGAGAGGGGCCAGCCCCGGGATGGGGTCCCCGGGGCAAGTAGTGGCCCGGGAGGGGGGCCACGCGGCCCCTTTCCCCAAAATAAAAAAAAAAAACAGAGGCCGGCCCCGGGGGATGGGGTCCCCGGGGCCATAAGTGGCCTGAGGAGGGGGACAACTAGCCCACCAGGTACGTCCAGAAAGCACCACAGAGCTGCGTTGCAGAGAGCTGCAAAAAGGGGCATGGCCTCTGAGCACCTCTCTGCAACGCAGCTCTCTGGACGCATACTGGAGGTATCTGGTGGGCTAGTTGGCCCCTGGGACCCTCGGGATTGAGGAGGAATTAATTCTCCAACTTAAAACGCGCCACAGGGCGTGTTTGCAGACATGTCACCTCAGGCCCCACCCCTTCCTTCACCATTGTGCAAATATTCCTCTAAAATCAGTCGAACTACGAATTCCGATTTACTCACCTGTTATCAGGAGAGAACCCAGTGCTGCATCTTTTAGCCCAGCACTGACCCTGAAAAGTAATTCTAACCGTACTTACCAGTAACTTGAATTTCCTTCCATAGGCTAACATTGACTGGTTTCACTTGGAAATTCTTCTAAGTGTGGAGTTTTGGAACTTTATAATATTCCTCTAAAATCAGCCGAACTACGAATTCCGATTTACTCACCTGTTATCAGGAGAGAACCCAGTGCTGCATCTTTTAGCCCAGCACTGACATTGAAAAGTAATTCTAACCGTACTTACCAGTAACTTGTATTTCCTTCCATAGGAATCCATTGTCTGGTTTTCAGCAGAAAAGTTTCAAAGTGTCGATTTTCACAAACTACAAATATTCCTTAAAAATCGCCTGTATGACTTAAACGCATTCTTTCAACTGTTTACAGGAGATGCACCAGTGCTGGATCCAGGATCCACCACTGAGTAAGAAAAAGTAACGATAACACTACTTACCTGCTAAGTGAATTTCCTGCCATAGGATAACATTGGTGATTCTATGTGAAAAAGTTTCTAAGTGTCAACTTTTAAAATACAATAATATTCCTTAAAAATCAGTACTGTAACCAAAACGCTTTTACTCAACTGTTTCCTGGAGATGTCCCAGGACTGAATCTAGGATCCAGTCCTGTGGTTAGAAAAGTAATCCATAAAGTAACTAATTGCATTTAACTAGAAATTCACATTGAGCTCAATGTTGCATTGTGTTTGAAATTGTGTTGCCCATTGCAACAACTGTAACTACTGTACTTAAAAGTCTATTGCCTATTTGCAAAGAATTTAAACTAAAGTAATTCATTCTGAGAAAGTATATTTTGTAATGTAATGTATAATGTAATTACAATGTAATTTAAAAAATAAATAGTTTAAAAAATGTAGTAAAGCAGTATCAAAAAATAAAGATAACAATTAATACATTTAAAAATTGTCATTTACAAAACCTTGGAAATTCACTGAAAAAAACCATAGGTTTCAGACATGTTATAGTTAGGAATTAGCATTTAAAAAACCTTTGAAATTCACTGAAAAACCATAGGTTTCAGGCACGTTATAGTTTGAAATTAGCATTTAAAAAACCTTTGAAATTCACTGAAAAAACCATAGGTTTCAGGCACGTTATAGTTAGAAATTAGCATTTAAAAAACCTTTGAAATTCACTGAAAAAACCATAGGTTTCAGACACGTTATAGTTAGAAATTAGCAAATAAAAAAAACTTTGAAATTCACTGAAAAAACCATAGGTTTCAGGCACGTTATAGTTAGAAATTAGCATTTAAAAAACCTTTGAAATTCACTGAAAAAACCATAGGTTTCAGACACGTTATAGTTAGAAATTTGCATTGACATCTCAAATGACATCACTGATGAAATTATCACATGGATGATGTCATCAGTGATGTCATTTGAGATGTCATCAGTGATGTCATCAGTGATGTCACTGACCATGTCATGAGTGATGTAATATGTGACGTCATCAGCAGTGCATTGCGGGGCGCGAGTTATAGTTAGCTGAACTAACTATAACGGGGGAATTTCACGGGTTTTGTACGAGTGCAATGTCCAACTAACTATAACTGTCCCTAAAACCTATGGTTTTTTCAGTGAATTTCAAAGGTTTTTAAATGCAAATTTCTAACTATAACGTGTCTGAAACCTATGGTTTTTCAGTGAATTTCAAAGGTTTTTAAATGCTAATTTCTAACTATAACGTGCTCAAACCTATGGTTTTTCAGTGAAGTATATATATATATATATATATATATATATATATATATATATATATATATTCACTGAAAAAACCATAGGTTTTAGGGACAGTTATAGTTAGTTGGACATTGCACTCGTACAAAACCCGTGAAATTCCCCCGTTATAGTTAGTCCAGCTAACTATAACTCACGCCCCGCAATGCACTGCTGATGACGTCACATATTACATCACTCATGACATGGTCAGTGACATCACTGATGACATCACTGATGACATCTCAAATGACATCACTGATGACATCATCCAGTGACTGTGTGTTTCTGTAAAGTTGAAATATTTTTAATATATAGGAAAAGACGTATTGAAGAATGAGTGGGTGTGTAAATGTCTGTATGGATGATTTAGTAGGTGCGTGACTGACTCTATAAGTGAGTGATTTAACGTATCTTACTGAATGCATGGGTTAGTGACTAAACTGGGTGAATGTCTGTATCCGTCTGTGTGTTGCTGTGTAAGTGGCTGCATGTGTTTGTGAATAGCTACATGAGTGTCTATATGAGTTATTGAATGCTTGTCTGAGTATCTGTATGGGTGCCTGAGTGTTTGTGTGGGAGGGGTGTGTGCGACTCTGTGCATAGATGTGTGAGTGGGTGATTCACTGGGTGGATGGTTTCAAGAGTGCATCTGTGATAGACTGTATGGGTGGGTAAGTGTGTGTAAGAGTGTGTTAGTGAGTGAATGTATGTCCCAGTGGTACATGTGTGAGTAACTACATATGTGAAAGGCAGTATATATGTGTGTTGGAGTATATAAATAGCTATAAGCGAGAGTGAGTGATTGTGATAGTGGCTGTATGGATGAGTGTGTGCTTGTATCAGTGATTGTATAAGAGCGTAAGAATGTGCTACTATTTGTATGAGTAAGTGAGCTGGTGTGTGTATAACTGTATAGGTGAGTAAATGGTAGTGTGTTTAATTATTTGCATGACTGACTAGGTGTGTGAGTACCTCTATGGATGAGTGGCGGTGTTTGAGTGTCTATATAGGAGTATGAGTGCATATGATAGTCCTGTACTGAGTGACCGTAAGTATGAGTGACTTTACGGGTGAGTGAATGGATGTGTGCGTAGACCTAAGAATCAGTGAGTGGGTATGTAGTTTTTGGTGTTGGAGTGTCTATGGTTTTGCGAATGGCAGTCTGTAATTTAGAGTGGGTGTATCAAAGTTTATATTGGGGTGTGAGGAGGTGCATCAGATTATCACGTGGATGATGTCATCAGTGATGTCATTTGAGATGTCATCAGTGATGTCATCAGTGATGTCACTGACCATGTCATGAGTGATGTAATATGTGACGTCATCAGCAGTGCATTGCGGGCGTGAGTTATAGTTAGCTGGACTAACTATAACGGGGGAATTTCACGGGTTTTGTACGAGTGCAATGTCCAACTAACTATAACTGTCCCTAAAACCTATGGTTTTTTCAGTGAATTTCAAAGGTTTTTTAAATGCTAATTTGTAACTATAACGTCCCTGAAACCTATGGTTTTTTCAGTGAATTTCAAAGGTTTTTTAAATGCTAATTTGTAACTATAACGTCCCTTAAACCTATGGTTTTTTCAGTGAATTTCAAAGGTTTTTTAAATGCTAATTTGTAACTATAACGTCCCTGAAACCTATGGTTTTTTCAGTGAATTTCAAAGGTTTTTTAAATGCTAATTTGTAACTATAACGTGTCTGAAACCTATGGTTTTTTCAGTGAATTTCAAAGGTTTTTTAAATGCTAATTTGTAACTATAACGTGTCTGAAACCTATGGTTTTTTCAGTGAATTTGAAAGGTTTTTTGAATGACAATTGTTTAATGTATTAATTATTGAATTTTTTTTTTTATATTTCTTTACTACATTTTTTAAAACAATTTAATTTCAAATTTTTTATTTTAAAAAAAAATTAATAATTTTTCTATAATTTGAAAAAAAATGTTTTAAAAAATGTTGATATTCTTTTTCATTTTTTTATTCTTTATATTTTTTTAAATATTATATTTACTTTTTTAAAAAAATAAAAAAATTTGAAGACGCGTACCCAAAGCGCACCTTCCTCGACTACGACGCGGAACGTAACCTCCATTTTAGGATTCTTGAGTGGATCCGCGTACGGTGTGCGTTGGGTACGCATTTTACTGCGCGTTTGTAACGCGATCCGTACGCGATTTCAAACGCATACGCACATAATACTTTACGCTACGCGACGCTTGCACGTTTCCGCGTGACGTCATATATATCTTCTACGCGGTAGGTACGCGAATCCCGCGAAATGTTTTATTTTCTATAAACATATATATATATATTTAACCTGAATATTAACACAAGAGATTATCTCACATAATTATATAAATAGTATTTTGGGTTTTTTTAATAAACATTACTTTGAAATGCGTTTTCGCGAAGTCGCGCTGGATGCGTGCTGCGTGCGTGTACTGTACGCGGATCCCATGTGACCATAAAAAAGAGATTTGATTGGTTCATAACACTTCCTATTCTAAGTATTGAAGGACCCCACCCATTTTAATCACTTTTCTTAGACCTTCCTTGGGACAACATCTCCAGTTAGAAGACTACAATACTTTTGTTTTGGACACTTCAACTGCTTAATTTACTATGGCTTCTGGACAGCAACCTGCCTCCAACTCTGATCATTCATCAGATGATGATTTTGTTGTAGAGCCACCACGACCAGAAAAATACACCTCTGTGGTGTGGAAATTTTTCACCATACCTCCAGGGGAAAAAAAGTAAATGCAGTGAAGGTGACCTGCAAAATATGCAGCCGAGTACTATCAAGAGGAGACCCCACCAAAAAATATTCTTGTGGAACTGGAAGTATGCTAAAGCATCTGAAGACACTGCATCCAGTGAACCTGGCAAGGGAGGAGTGCAGAAGACTGCGTGTTATTCCACCTGCAGCAGTGGCCAGTACATCTACGGCAGCCTCTTCACCTGGCCATCCTGATATCCGTCCTGAATTTGGCCAATTGAAAATTGTTTGCATTAAATGCAACAAACTTTTATGCTATGGGGAGCAGTCTATTGATTTAATATGCACAGCACAAAGAAACCACCGATGCTGATTTTTTTTTGGTTTTCTTTTCTAAAATGACAGTTTTTTTCATCTTGTTGGCTTTTTTTCATGGTTTTTGTTGGTCCCGTTGACTTTTTGTTCGTGCTAAAAAATAATTAAAAAAAATAAAAAATTGTTCAAAAAAAAAAAAATATATATATAAAACAACAAAACAAAAAAAAAAAGTTCTTTTCAGAACTACCTACTCTGGTTAAAAAAAGAGCTAAATTTTTATCCTAGTGTGTGAAAGTTTAGAAGAATGTATCTGTAGTGCATAATTGACTGAAAGAATGCATTTGTGGTGTATGGTGAATGTATAAGTGCAGAACTATAAGGAAATGCTGCAGCATAACACTGTAAGCTCTTTAGCTGCAATGTACTGCAGTACTTCCGAAGCACAGGCATGCAACATATGTACATAAATATGTTGCAAGTTTCTGCTTCCTTCTGCACTGTGGCTTAAACTGCAGGCATGTGATGACACAGGCACCCTTGCACCACGGTGCAAGGATAGCTGTGTCGTGTAGAGTTTTTTTGTACAGGAAGACACCAATTCCTGCACAAAAATTAATAAATGAAGGCATTTCTCTTCTTCTATGTATGCTGTGCATTCTAGCATATATTGAAAGTGATTAAATGAAGAGAAATAAAACCAATTCTCCAAGTTGTGCCTTCCTTCATCAAATCCTGAAGCTTCCAAAACACTAGTAGCCACTACGTCTCTCTATTGAACACCATGGGGCAGATTTACAAGCCCCTTGCACCACTTTTGCATCACTTTTAACATTGGAAAAGTGACGCAAAAGTGGCGCAAGAGGCTTGTAAATCTGCCCCCATATACCCATTTTGCAGATATGTGTTCTAAAACTATATCAAATTTTATATGTCTCTAAAATACAACTCTTTGGCAGTTACTGCACATATCTGGTGGGTTTCTTGGCTCCCAGTGACACTCAGTATTCATGTTAACTTTATTGTGCAACTTAAAACACGCACAGAGCATCTTTCTACACATATCTACCACATCCATCTGTCCTTTCTTCACCTCTGTGCAAACACAGGCTATTGTGCATTTTAATACTTAGTTAAACTTACCTTCACAGTAATACAAATAAAAAATGGTACACATTATTTTTCAATTGTTTTTTATAAAATAAATTTCTAAAAATGTTATTTTAGAATTACGATCTGTGAAAGAGAAGAAAAAATAGTTATAATATATAATATTATATTTTTTACAATACAGCATAATTTTATCATTTTACAAATTATTTTGTTTGTCTTTTTACTGTCATCAGAATAAATTGAAATTCACTAGAAACAGTGTTTTCAATCATACTCATCACATAACAGAGGGCAAAAAAAACCAATAAATAATATTGTTTTAAAAAACCCAAGACTACATCCAAAAATAACATAGCATATAATGCAAATCACATATATATAAAAATCTTAACTCCTATGAAAATTTTCAAACGTAAATTTATATACACTGTAAATGTTGTTGGTTAAAAATATATGCAGAGAGAATGTAGAAGAAAAAGTCCACAATTGAAACATACACCTTTCCTCTTGGCCAAATGGTATTGTTGAAGTCCTTTACATTAAAATTGTCCAATAGTAATCGTATTAATACATATGAATAAATTCCTCAGAGGCCAAATTATCTTCCTAAAACTTTGGTTTTAAAAATATTAGGTAAGAATTTGGTAATTCACTTGGCAAACGTTGTTTAAAAACCAACTGAGCATCATTACAATATGTCCAGCCTTTATTACATTTTAGATACACAGGGGCCGATTCCGATCTCGGTCGGAGGCGCACCCAATACCATTCGGTCGGGAAAAAAGCCATGCGAAAGCCAGTTTCCCGACCGATCCGTACAGCACACCGAACGAGCAAGTACGATGCGCACAACAGCAAAAATCCCGGCCGAGCCGTACTCACCCAAACCAGGTCCTGTTCTCCGACCGAGGCGAATCCGGAAACGCCGAATCGAGTCGCACGGAAGGGAAAATGCAGCCCCGTCCGGCCGGACAAGTACGATGCGCTTTCCGTACGCGCCGGAACCCGTCGCTACGCACGGCACGTCAAAGCATCCGGGAGAGGCGCACATAAGCTCCGGATCGCGCCACAACACGATCCACGGCTACGAGACGAACACAGCACCGACGAGGACGACGCGGAGCGACGAGGGACGAAGCCAAGCGACGAGGACGACGCGGAGCAACGAGAAGGACGAACGACACGAACCAACCATGAATCCCTTCGTCCCGATCACTACCAATATTCTACATCTACTACCGGAACAGGCACGGACGCGTACGGCGCAGAAGGTAAGTCAGACACCAACCACAAAACACATACAACACGTACACGACACATCACACACATACACTGGGAATCTGAATATACTTACACCAGCAACAGCAGCACCATAGGGGCGGGATGCCCATCACCAATGCCACATATGCACACAGGGGCCTGAATGCGCGCCACCACCCCAACCCAGGGGGCTGGATGCCTACCACTACTACCACCCTTAGCCAGGGGGCAGGATGCCTACCACTACTACCACCCTTAGCCAGGGTGGCAGGATGCCTACCACTACTACCACCCTTAGCCAGGGGGCAGGATGCCCACCACTACTACCACCCTTAGCCAGGGGGCAGGAAGCCTACCACTACTACCACCCTCACCCACGGGGGGCAGGATGCCTACCACTACTACCACCCTTAGCCAGGGGCTGGATGCCTACCACTACTACCACCCCCACCCAGGGGGCAGGATGCCTACCACTACTACCACCCTCACCCAGGGGGGCAGGATGCCCACCACTACTACCACCCTTAGCCAGGGGGCTGGATGCCTACCACCACCCTTAGCCAGGGGGCTGGATGCCCACCACTACTACCACCCTTAGCCAGGGGGGCTGGATGCCTACCACTACTACCACCCCACCCAGGGGGGCAGGATGCCTACCACTACTACCACCCTTAGCCAGGGGGGCTGGATGCCTACCACTACTACCACCCCCACCCAGGGGGCAGGATGCCTACCACTACTACCACCCTCACCCAGGGGGGCAGGATGCCCACCACTACTACCACCCTTAGCCAGGGGGGCTGGATGCCTACCACTACTACCACCCTCAGCCAGGGGGGCAGGATGCCTACCACTACTACCACCCTCACCCAGGGGGGCAGGATGCCCACCACTACTACCACCCTCACCCAGGGGGGCAGGATGCCCACCACTACTACCACCCTCACCCAGGGGGGCAGGATGCCCACCACTACTACCACCCTTAGCCAGGGGGGCTGGATGCCTACCACCACCCTTAGCCAGGGGGGCTGGATGCCTACCACTACTACCACCCTCAACCAGGGGGGCAGGATGCCTACCACTACTACCACCCTCACCCAGGGGGCAGGATGCCTACCACTACTACCACCCTCACCCAGGGGGGCAGGATGCCCACCACTACTACCACCCTCACCCAGGGGGGCAGGATGCCCACCAC
This sequence comes from Calotriton arnoldi, assembly GCA_963921515.1. Lineage (NCBI taxonomy): Eukaryota > Metazoa > Chordata > Amphibia > Caudata > Salamandridae > Calotriton > Calotriton arnoldi. Next base: position 221,280 of record CAWUFW010018012.1, read on the forward strand.
TACTACCACCCTTAGCCAGGGGGGCAGGATGCCTACCACTACTACCACCCTCACCCAGGGGGGCAGGATGCCCACCACTACTACCACCCTCACCCAGGGGGGCAGGATGCCCACCACTACTACCACCCTCACCCAGGGGGGCAGGATGCCCACCACTACTACCACCCTTAGCCAGGGGGCTGGATGCCTACCACCACCCTTAGCCAGGGGGGCTGGATGCCTACCACTACTACCACCCTCAACCAGGGGGGCAGGATGCCTACCACTACTACCACCCTCACCCAGGGGGGCAGGATGCCTACCACTACTACCACCCTCACCCAGGGGGGCAGGATGCCCACCACTACTACCACCCTCACCCAGGGGGGCAGGATGCCCACCACTACTACCACCCTTAGCCAGGGGGCAGGATGCCTACCACTACTACCACCCTCACCCAGGGGGGCAGGATGCCCACCACTACTACCACCCTCACCCAGGGGGGCAGGATGCCCACCACTACTACCACCCTTAGCCAGGGGGTGCCAGATGCCCACCACTACCACCCTTAGCCAGGGGGCAGGATGCCCACCACTACTACCACCCTTAGCCAGGGGGGCTGGATGCCTACCACTACTACCACCCTCACCCAGGGGGGCAGGATGCCCACCACTACTACCACCCTCACCCAGGGGGGCAGGATGCCCACCACTACTACCACCCTTAGCCAGGGGGGCTGGATGCCTACCACTACTACCACCCTCACCCAGGGGGTGCCAGATGCCCACCACTACCACCCTTAGCCAGGGGGGCAGGATGCCCACCACTACTACCACCCTTAGCCAGGGGGGGCTGGATGCCTACCACTACTACCACCCTCACCCAGGGGGGCAGGATGCCCACCACTACTACCACCCTCACCCAGGGGGGGCAGGATGCCCACCACTACTACCACCCTTAGCCAGGGGGGGCTGGATGCCTACCACTACTACCACCCTCAACCAGGGGGGGCAGGATGCCTACCACTACTACCACCCTCACCCAGGGGGGCAGGATGCCCACCACTACTACCACCCTCACCCAGGGGGGCAGGATGCCCACCACTACTACCACCCTTAGCCAGGGGGCAGGATGCCTACCACTACTACCACCCTCACCCAGGGGGGCAGGATGCCCACCACTACTACCACCCTCACCCAGGGGGGCAGGATGCCCACCACTACTACCACCCTTAGCCAGGGGGTGCCAGATGCCCACCACTACCACCCTTAGCCAGGGGGCAGGATGCCCACCACTACTACCACCCTTAGCCAGGGGGGCTGGATGCCTACCACTACTACCACCCCCACCCAGGGGGCAGGATGCCTACCACTACTACCACCCTCACCCAGGGGGGCAGGATGCCTACCACTACTACCACCCTCACCCAGGGGGCAGGATGCCCACCACTACTACCACCCTCACCCAGGGGGGCAGGATGCCCACCACTACTACCACCCTTAGCCAGGGGGGCTGGATGCCTACCACTACTACCACCCTCACCCAGGGGGTGCCAGATGCCCACCACTACCACCCTTAGCCAGGGGGCAGGATGCCCACCACTACTACCACCCTTAGCCAGGGGGGCTGGATGCCTACCACTACTACCACCCCCACCCAGGGGGGCAGGATGCCTACCACTACTACCACCCTCACCCAGGGGGGCAGGATGCCCACCACTACTACCACCCTTAGCCAGGGGGGCTGGATGCCTACCACTACTACCACCCTCACCCAGGGGGGCAGGATGCCCACCACTACTACCACCCTCACCCAGGGGGTGCCAGATGCCCACCACTACCACCCTTAGCCAGGGGGCAGGATGCCCACCACTACTACCACCCTTAGCCAGGGGGGCTGGATGCCTACCACTACTACCACCCCCACCCAGGGGGCAGGATGCCTACCACTACTACCACCCTCACCCAGGGGGGCAGGATGCCCACCACTACTACCACCCTTAGCCAGGGGGCTGGATGCCTACCACTACTACCACCCCCACTCATAGGATGGACAATGCATGACACAACAAGCACACCACAACCTAGGGAATGCAAGATTAAGACATCCCCCCCCACCATGACAAGCGTGTGAGCAGGCTGTGTCAAATGCCTACAACACCGAACATGACATTGAACATACAATGTGACCCCCTAGCACATGTGCCACACATATATGTGTGTGGCACCCACAATGCAAGCAGCCCATGACCATTGTGGCAATGGGGCCTAAACCCCCATCATCACAGTGACCAAAAGGCAAGTGTGGGGTCCATAGCTGAAGCACATTTTGACCATTGTGGCAATGGGGCCTAAACCCCCATCATCACAGTGACCAAAAGGTAAGTGTGGGGTCCATAGCTGAAGCACAGTTTGACCATTGTGGCAATGGGGTCTAAACCCCCATCATCACAGTAACCAAAAGGCAAGTGTGGGGTCCATAGCTGAAGCACATTTTGACCATTGTGGCAATGGGGTCTACACCCTCATCATCACAGTGACCAAAAGGTAATTGTTGACAAAGAAAGAGCTGCAACTGCCAAACTGCATGGATCATTCCTGGTCACAGAACCAAAAACTCATCTGTGGCAAAGTAGTGTATGTGTCCCATTGCAACATAAATTGGGGGAGCCAAATACTGCAGTGCAAATGAAACATTCCTTTGGCCATGTGCAGACAAACAACACCCATGGTGGCTGAGACCGTCAACAGTCATCAATGACACAATGACAGAAGTGACCATCAGAATGCAGAACCACATATTTGCACCAATGGGCACACAAATGCAGATACCCTGTGGAGACAGCAGATGTGAGGTGAACAGATACCATACCATGGCAGCAATGGGACACACAAACCATGATCACTGTGCTGACCGATGACCTAGGAGTCCCAGGGACAGCAGGGGAAACACACCAAACAACATACAGCCAATGGCACACCCAAGATATGCCAATGCAGTGGTGCAGATGCACAAACACAAACAGGCAGACCAACACTGTCATCATACACAGCAGGTGAGGGGTGGGGGTGCCATTGTCCCCAGGCAACAACACAACACATGAGGAGAGCTGAATACCAATCATACAGATGTGCATACACTGCCACACTAAGGTAACTCATGGATCCAAATCCCCTATGTGGGCAAGCAGGCATTGACAGGTGAGAGGGAGCACAAAACACACATGTCACACAGGCACGTAGGAACAACAACTGACACAGCAAGTCACAGACACACCACAGCACCACCCCCAGGGCCCCCACAATGTGGTGACCCTGGGCTGAAGAAAAATACCACTGTGATGACAAAGCTAAATGTCGTTCACACTGTGAACCACAGTCAGGTGTCCTGAGCAACTAACTACCATCACACCTACACAAGCACAAATCAATCAGCATGGCCAGTAAGCCAAGGCCAACATGGAGGCAGGGGACTAGCCGGGCAACAACTCTCATCTGCACACACTCAACACCACACCCCTCGACCTCCAACAATGTGCAGCAGTGAAGTACACATGCACTGGTGACATTGCACATGCACCCATTACTATTCCAGGGTGGTGGGTGGGAACCAAGGTGTAGAAACACATCACACATGGACACTCAACAAGACTCCTGAATGTCTGACACACTGCACACTACGCTGTACATGGACATGACGGCAATACCACACCGACCAATGGGATCCCAGCCACAGTCACACACCAATGAAGAAACCAAGGTCACCCACAAAGAACACACATAGACAACAACCAACATTGCAGCCCGGACCCTAAGGAGTGCCAGCAGTCACACACACAACGTGTCACAATCACTGAAAGATAACACAAACTGGAAATCACATGACAGGGGCAAACAACAAGTGCCAAAGGGAAACCTGACTGTGACCCATCTGCGTCAGCACACAAACTCTGCCCTGACAGCAAACACACCTATGGGTGACACCCTGATGACCAGTAATGTGCCATGCACCCACATCACAGAGAACACAGGGAGAAGACTTTGGGGGAACATAGCTCAAGTCAGCAAGCATCACAAACAGGTACAACACTAGGGATCACAGCATGCGCAGATGAATGGAAGTGAACACACAGACATGCACATACAACACACACCTTGGGCGCAGGCAATGTCACACGTGTACACACTGCCATGAGGGGACTCCACTCCTGTGTGAGGAAAGCTGTGCCATATGTTGCCTCAGTAGGGCCCCATCATGTCAGCTGAGCACTTGGTCACACAATCAACAATTAGCACCAAATGAGGGCTCCCATCACATCAGCCTGGTCATGGATGTGCCAACGGAATCATCAGCACAGATCCAACACACTTGTATAGCAATGTTGCACTGACTACACGGATGAGTCCCTCCCCATTGATGCCCAAACCTGCATGTCCACTGGAGATGGCAACACGGTCAGGGAAGTAGACAAAAGCAACGATGGCAGGCACAACAGATGTGCAGGGGTGGAAGCCACAGATGTGAAATTGCCAATGTAAGTAGGAAACCCATTGCCAAATACTGAACACATGACACCCTCAGATGCTGCTATTGATGACATGGATACACCACATGATAGGACACATTCCCCCTGGACCACATGGGTTCCTGCACAGTAACACTTCATAATCATGAGACCAGATATCACCATCACTGCAGCAAGGGCATGGTTAGCTGCACCAACAACATGTACATCTGAAGCATGAGCACTAGAGAAAAGAAAGTTGCTTTATTCAGCATATGTGTTGAGGCCAAACGAAGTCCTGAAAAAAGAGCAAAGGCCAATGGCCAGTCCATTGTCAAAGTTCAAACAGGGTGACACTGGCAGATGTCACCCTACGCATGCCTGCACAATACCAGGGACAATCCACTAGGAGGGGCAACCGGGGGCAGGCCAGGCACCGCAGGGACAGGATCAGGGCTCACCAGGGGGAGTCAGGGAAGGGGTGGTGGGTGCTGGAGAGCCACTGACAACTGCAGTGGAGGTGTCTGACATGGTGTGTGCCGGCACAACTGGGGGGCATGACACAGATGTCGTGGGTGCCGGCACAACTGCAGTGGACCCTGCAGATGGGGTGGACAGGTCCGCCACTGCAGTGCCCAAGTCAGACAGGGCGGTAGTGGACTCCACTGCAGTGCCTACCTCCAGGGGAGGAGAATGGGGAACAGGCAAGGTGGGTTGGACAGAGGGGGAGGACACCCTCACCACATCAGTGGCACAGACAAGCGCAGCGGGGGTGTGGTGCTGGGAGAGCAAGTGGCAGGGGGAGAAGGCCGGAGCATCTTGGGGATGGTATATCTGTGGGTGGGGGAACCTGGGGCAGGGTGTGGTGGGGGCACCTGTGCAGTGGGGGCCTGAGGGATGGAGGACGGAGACCTTGTGCCTGAGCTGCAGGGCGGTGGCGGGGTCTTGCTCTTAGCACTCCGGGGGACTTGCGGGTGGGGGCCTCAGTCCGTCTGCGCCTGGGGGAGGGGTGTCCGGGGGCGAGGGGCACTCTGCTCCGTGTGGGTGGGCTTCCTCTTCCCCCGGGATGCTGGAGCAGCTTCATCGGTGGGGAAGAGGCCGAGGTCACAGAGGAAGAGCTGCTGTGACTTTGGGGTTGCAGGTGAGGCAAGGGAGGGTGCTTTGGAGGGAGAGGGAACTGAGGACTGCGCAGTGCATGTGGATGCGTGTGTGTGTTCCAGGGCCCCATCCCCTGTGAGTCTGGCTTCAGTCCCCTGAATGTGCTTGCGTGTGCGTTTTGTCATTGGCGTGTGTGTCAGTGTGCTGGATGTGTGTGTGCTGGTGTGTGCCAGTGTGTGTGTGCCTGGGATGGGTAAGGTGCTGGGGAGTGTGGATGGAGCAAAGGCAGGAGGGGTGAGGGACCGTTTGAGGAGGGACACTGCTGCCGTCAGGGAGGAGTCCATGGACCTATTGCCCCTCTGTAGGTCAGACATGCCCGATGAGATGCCCTCCATGAACGACACCAGCTGAGTCAACAGCGCGGTGTGCGCATGGAGGACACTCAGCATGGCTGTCTGCCCTACATGGAGCTGGCGAAGGAGGTACACAGACTCCTCACTCAGGGCAGCAGGGGACACAGGGGCAGGGGGTGCGGTGCCTGGCCCAAAGGAGACACGCTCCCGGACATGGGAGCCTCCACGGACCTGGGGAATGGGAGCCGATGGGAGGGCGGTGGTGGTGCTGGTGGTGGCGGGGACAGCAACACTAGCTGGGGTGTGGTGGCTGCTGACACCCGCCTCCACAAGGGAGTCATCCTCCGAGTTGCTCTGGTCCTCAGCTGAGGTGGATGCTGCTGAGGACTCCTCGGTGTGGCTCCCCTCGCCCTCCGTGCCACTGGGTCCCTCCGACCACTCCTCGGCTGCTGACCCAGTCTGGCTCTCCGGCTCCTCCTGGTCCGTGGAGCTGTCCCCTTCCGTGGCCGTGGATGTATCTGCAAACAATGGGGAAACAGACAGACATCAGTCACCTGCACATAACGCACACACCACTGTGAGCACAGCACATCACAGAGCAAGCCCTGGCATCATTAGTTGTACATTGCTAAAAGTGCACTAATTGAACAGGAGAAGTCAATTGTCAGTCTGATGCCAAGCATGGCACTCACATCCCACATGGCCTTGCACCCATCTGTCTGGTGTCTGTTGGATTGCAACACCCCAGTGTTGACACATGCACCAAGTACACAGTAGTTGGACAGTGCAGAGGACACGGTGTGGACACATCACAGCTCTTGCCACTGAGTCAGTACAGGTTTACGGATGTAAGGGATGCCCAGAGTCAAATAGGAAATGCATGTGATGCATACCAGCGACAGACACCATGATGCACCCATGTCCTGATAGCCAGCGCCACTATGGTGTGCATGTAGCACATGTCACTCCCCTGCAGGATCACCAATCAGTAGACACATGCCATGGCGGAGGCATGACTGCAAAGTCATACATCACTGTCTCAGTGATGTATGACTTTGCAGCCAGACAACAACACTCTGCACTGTGTCACAATAGTAGGTCATGGGGAATGCAAGTCCTGGAGCTGCACAAGTGCACATGTACATCCCCCCACAACACATCCTCTTAACCCTCATCTGTCCAGGTCATACCTATTGGACATATGGGAGACCTGTGACACTACCCTACATGTCAGAATACAGGCATTGTGTAAGCAATGGACCCACCCATGATGCCCACCACAGAGTCAGGGAAACAGATGCTGTCTCCCACCTTGAGTCAAGCAAACTGCAAGGACACAGTCCTAAGTGACAGAATTCCCTGCATGTAAGGGCCACACCTGGGTATCAGATGAGGAGTGGGCAGTGCACAATAGAGGGACATGGCTCCTGGACAACATGACTGCTGTACTGTGGCAGTTCAACCTGGCCCGAGGAGGGCACATAACATGTTAGACAGAGTACACAGTGCAGTCTTTGACTCACCCCTCCTTGCTGCTCTCTGGCCTTCAGCTGCCCATCCAGGTCTGGAAAGACCACCGCCAGGATCCTGAGCATGTGGGGGGTCAGGGTCCGTGTTCCGCCCCTCCTGCGAGGAGGCGACAGCTTCAGCTGGACCCGTGCAATCCTCCGGGTCCAGCCCCGAAGGTCCTGCCACCTCTTTTGGCAGTTGCGGATCCGGCGCTTGTAGACCCCCACGGACCGGACAGCCCGGACGATGTCCTTCCAGATCTCATGCTTCCGATGGGCAGAAGCCTGTCAGGATGACAAAGTGATAAGGACATTACTACACATGCAACATATCCGTGCATGACACAGTTGCATATACATGTCGCAATCACAGGGGCACATGGTGTACCCAGGCAGTGCACGGCTGCCCATGGACAGTTTTCCAGAAGTCACTACATGGTATCATAGCATGGGGAGTAAAACCCTGTTCAGAAGCACTGTCACTGCACCATACCTGTCCAGTGCAAGTCACTACACACTATGGGGGGTGACAACTACTCAGTGAGCCTGCTAGCCAGTGGTGTGCTGACTCTCAGCCTTGCTAGTCAGACAAAATGCACATTCAGAAAGGCAGTGCACAGAACACTCACCTGCTCCCCTGGTGTCCCATACAGCTTGCTGTACTGTGGAAGTAGGCTGTCCAGCAGGGCCTGGTTCTCTTCAAGGCTGAAGGCTGGGGCTCTCTCCACAGTACGTGCCATTGCAGGGTCCAGAGGGGCAGAGACAGCAGCAGTGCAGTGGCAGATGTCGTCCTGGAGCATGTAGTGCAGGCAAGTGGGCTCTCAGGGGAACATGCAGCAATATATATGTGCTGGAGAGGCAGATACTGTCCCTTGTGTCCAAAGTGATAGGTCCAAGTCGTTTGCATCTTCTGAATCTGGCCAATCCATGGAATAGCAGCACCAAAACACGCCCACAGCATCCTTCAAATCTTCAACTTCATGACATACATTATTTTGCAACATTGTTGTGGGTGACCAACTGATTTTCCAGCAACCGACTCGCTCGAATATTCAAAAACGCGTCCGTTGCCAGGCAAGCCCATTGTCAATGGGTGCGCACCGATCGGTCCATTGCTGTTCAACGCGCACAGGGGTACAACGCTGCACCCGCACACATTGAAAGCAATGGGCCGGCCGGAGGCACCGATCGGTCCATTGCTGTTCAACGCGCACAGGGGTACAACGCGTACCCGCACACATTGAATGCAATGGGCCGGCCGGAGGCACCGATCGGTCCATTGCAGTACAACGCGCACAGGGGTACAACGCGTACCCGCACACATTGAATGCAATGGGCCGGCCGGAGGCACCGATCGGTCCATTGCTGTTCAACGCGCACAGGGGTACAACGCGTACCCGCACACATTGAATGCAATGGGCCGGCCGGAGGCACCGATCGGTCCATTGCAGTACAACGCGCACAGGGGTACAACGCGTACCCGCACACATTGAATGCAATGGGCCGGCCGGAGGCACCGATCGGTCCATTGCAGTACAACGCGCACAGGGGTACAACGCGTACCCGCACACATTGAATGCAATGGGCCGGCCGGAGGCACCGATCGGTCCATTGCTGTTCAACGCGCACAGGGGTACAACGCGTACCCGCACACATTGAAAGCAATGGGCCGGCCGGAGGCACCGATCGGTCCATTGCTGTTCAACGCGCACAGGGGTACAACGCGTACCCGCACACATTGAATGCAATGGGCCGGCCGGAGGCACCGATCGGTCCATTGCAGTACAACGCATCACTGTACATGTGACTGGCATATGTCAGCATGCCTGTCTCAGATGGACATATGCCAGCCACAGATAGCTCCCAGGGAGTGAGGGGCACACCTACATCACGACAGCCTGTCCAAACCTTATCATAAGGCATGTAAGGCTGCATTTCCTATTGTGTGTATGTTGGTGTACATGTTGTCCTGTGGGTGTCACCTGTGGGCAGCCACCCCCAGGCTGTGCACGTGTTCATGGGGACAGGATCATGGGTGTTACGTGTACGTGACCACTGTGATGTGCAACTGTTCATATCTGTGCATGTGCCATGGTCACATTTCACAGTGGTGTTTGTGTATGTCATGTCACATACCCCGTGAGTCCCATGTGGGACGGTATGTTTGAGCCAGGGTGTCCCAGTGGCACAATAGTGATGGCCCTCCACAGTCTTTGTGCATGTAGTGTTTACAATGTCTCTGATTTCATGTGCACAATGGGAGACAGTCTCCACATCCACGTTGTGTGTGCATGGACTCTGATGTTGTGCGTGTGTGTCACAGACGTCCATGGCTCTCCTGCCATGGCAAGTGTGGCCACTACCTGTGGGGGTCATGTTTGTTTTGTTGTGGTGTACACATGATACTCCAGGTGATGCCAGTGTCCATGTGGCATTACAGGGTCCCTGGGAATGTGCCTGTCGTTGAGCTGTGGTGCCTGGGGCACATCTGTCCTCACATGTCACTGGGGGGTGACTGTGACACAGCATCATGATATCCAATGGGCCAACCTGGGACAAATTGATGCCACCTGTAGGACCGTGTTGACAGATGTTGGCCATGTATGTACCATAAATGTCGTTCCGGTACTGCACACTTCATGTAGTTGTGCCTCATGATGATGTATGTTGGGATCTTGAGTGTGTTCAATGCCGCATATGTGGGGTGACTGACGATCTTGCTTACTTCTCCTCTGCACTGCAGGGCTCCTGCTGTCCATCGGCCATTCCCAGACCTGGCAACGATGGTGGAACGGGACAGCATCCGACGGTACCGCTTCACCAGGCAGCTGATTGAGGATTTGGCAGTGCAGTTGTCCCCACATTTGCAGCCTGGCCGGCCGTATCCTACAGCGCTGACCCCCAAGGTGAAGGTGATGGCAGCCCTACACTTCTTTGCCACCGGTACCTTCCAACATACTGTGGCGTCTGCTGGTGGGATGTCACAGACCATGTTCAGCCGTGTGCTCCGCGATGTTTTGGCGGCAATGTTGCTCTTCCTGAACCGGTACATCTATTTCCCTAGACTGCGACGACTCACTGACGTGAAGAGTGACTTTTATGCCCTGGGGAGGATGCCGCATGTCATTGGCTCCATTGATGGGACACATGTGGCTTTGGTACCACCACAGGCCCAGGAGCAGGCCTACAGGAACCGCAAGCACTACCACTCGGTCAATGCACTGGTGGTGTGTCTTGCAGACATGACCATCACACACGTGTGTGCCCGTTTCCCTGGTTCAGCACACGATGCCTTTGTGATGAGGAGTAGTCGCATCCCCAGGTTGATGGCACAGATGCAGAACCAGCGTGCCTGGCTTGTCGGTGTGTACTGACTTTGTGCCATTGTGTGTGATCTGATCTGTAGTATTCCGCCCACTTTTCCAAGTCAGCTGATGTGCACTTGTCTGTCCGTAGGTGACTCGGGATACCCCAACATGCCGTGGTTGCTGACACCCCTCAGGAACCCTGTGACACCTGCCCAGATGCGCTACAATGAGGCACATGGTCGGACCAGGAGAGTGATTGAGCGGACCTTTGGTCTCCTGAAGAGCCGCTTCCGCTGCCTGGACAAGACCGGAGGGTCCCTCCCATATGCCCCTGCGAAAGTGTGCAAGATTATCATCGTCTGCTGCATGCTCCACAACCTGGCAGTGCGGAAGGAGTTGCCTCTCATCCAGGATGACGATGACCAACATCCGCCACCTGTGGAGGATCCTGGCCTGGACCACGATGCCAGTGACGATGATGATGATGATGGTGATGGTGATGTCCGCACACAGCTCATCACCAACTTCTTTAGCTGAATGTGAGTATCCTGAGGTGTCATGTGAATGATGTGAGTTGGCATGATGTGTGGGTGGTGCTCTGGTGCTGTTGGAGTGTGTCCATGGGCTACTTGACAGGATGTGTGTTGCGATGTGTGGTGACAGGTGGGCTGTACTCCCCAACAGTGTTGACATGCTAACTTGGTTCTGGGTGGGTATCTTGTAACATGTATTGTGCATGAGTTTTGCTGTTCTGTCCTGTACTGCATTGCTTTTGACTGTGTGTCATTTCTGTCCTTCACAGGGTACTTTCAGATTCGTTTGGTGAACTGTGTCCACCGACGACGTGATTGCACATCCAGGCTGGTAGCTGTTGTGTCCCTACAGGTGATGTGCGCCACACCCATGGACTTCCTTCTGTCTACAGTTGTTGACTGTGTGCCCGCTACCAGGTGGGGTTACCTTGCATCTGTAGTGGTTACGGCATGTTGCTACTGTGTAATAAACCTGTGCTTCACTTAGTGATGTGCGTTGTCTGTGGTCACACATTTGACTGCCATTTGCTTACTGCACCTGTGGGCTACTTGACTACAACTGGGAATGGGTGTGGTGTCTGTGCATTGCACCGTCTTCCCTGGCAACATCAGTGTAGGCAATGAGTCAGATGGCCTAGGTGTGTATGTGTTGTGTAGCCCTGGTGGTGTGTCTCCCTCATATGTGTCACGTTGCCTGTACTCACATGCCTGTGTTGTCCTTGCTGTTGCAGTTCGCATACACTGTGTAATTTTGCAGTTCATCATCCCCATAACAGCACCCACGTTGGAATCACGACAGAGGCAAGTATGGTGTATTAGTGTGTTTATTGTGATAATAGTGCATAGGATGGATTGTGCTGTACATGAATCTTGCAATCCCAAGTTCCTAGATGAATAGAAAGTCCAGGTAGACAGGATCCCCAGTATCGGGGCCACTGTTGTCTGACACATTGTTCCAACTTATACTCCCCATGCAATGTGTGGGAGTAGTGTTGCCATCAACAGGGTGAACAGTCTGTGCACAAAGGCGAAAATCCAGAACAGGTTCAGGCTTCCTGGGAGTTGCGCTTGGCCATCAGCCTCTCACTTTCCCCTCCTCGGACGACCCCTCTTCTTGGGGGGGGGCCCTCAAGTGCAGGCTGCTGCGGTGCAGGGGACTCTCCGCCAGAGTCCTCCTCCCTCCCTGTGGCAGTTGCAGTTTGTTCGGTACCAGATGTTGTTGGCACACAGGGAGGTGTGGACTGGTTGCTGTTCATCTGGCGGAGGCATTGTAAAATGTCCCTGTGCACCGCCGTCATCTCATGTAGTACATCCCACTTGGACTCCACGCGGGTCATGTGGGAGTCCACACGTGACATGTGGGAGTCCACACGTGACATGTGTGACTCCACTTGGGACATGTGGGAGTCCAAGCGGGCATGATGGGCAGCCTGCTGCTGTTTGATGTCTCTGAGGAGCCCCACTACCTGGCTGAGCTCTCCGGTGCTGGACTGGTACGCATCAGCTATGCGTACCAGTTGTGGGTCTTCATGCACACCAGCAACGTCTGCAAGCAGCGACCTCTGTCTCCCACCCCTCCCACCACCCCTGCTGACATGTGCAGTGTGTGCAGTTGCACGCACAGATAACCCTGGTCCACCTTGGGGGTTGGTGGTGGTGGTGGTGTCCATGGCCCCAGGTTGGTCCAGGGTCACTGCGCTGGTGTTGTTCCTTATTCTGTCCATGTCGGCAGGGATGGTATTCGTGGTGACAGTCGTTGGAGGGGTGGGTGCAGGGGGTGCAGCTGGTGGACCTGCTGGTGCTGCAGCTGGTGGTCCTGCTGGTGCAGCATGTTGACTTGCACCGGATGTGCCAGGTTGTTCTTCATCGTCCGAGGAGGACAGAGGCTGTACGACGCCAGTGAGCTCGGCATCCTCTTGAGCCTGGGACTGGGACTCCTCAGCGTCTGCTGCTGTGTCCCTATCATCACCTGTTTTTGGGAGACACAAACAATGTATGTCATGTTTCTGCAGGCATCAGTGGTTGACACACCTGACAGTTGTGACTGTGCCTCGGGGTGCGGGCCTGTACATTGTATTGTCCTAAGTCGTCACAGTCAGGGGTTGATATTGGTGTGGCACATTGTCCTGCATTATTTGGGCATTTCTATGTATTCTCTGGGGTGTGAACATGGTCTGCATTGATTGTGTTTGGTTGACAGCCAGACCTCCTTCCCACCCACCCACCCACCCAGTCAGTTATCCCACCATGGAACGTGCTTGCATTGCAGGGAGTGTAAGTTGTCTCTCAGGATGTCAGTCAGTGGTGTCCTGCTGTTTGTTGGTGCACAGTTGGCAGCAGGGCCTTGTGCTCCCCACAGCAGTAGCCAGTGTCAGCCATCTTGTGAGTCCTTCTCCACTCCCTGTGATGTGAGCATGGTTCAGGGTGGTGTTGATGGGACAGTTGTGGGGGTGAGCTATGTCTGTGACTACGTCTCCCATCATGCTATTGCCTCCACCCCCTTCCCAGCATGCCCATGCTTCCTTCCTTTTGACTCTGCTTCCCTGTGGGGTGGGCTGGCTGTGCTGACAGGATGGCTGGGAGTGTTGTCCTGGCAGTTGTTTGGCTAAGAGTCCCAAGAGTGTCCCTGTGCTTCACACAACATAACCCAGGGTGGTGGTGCTTTGTGGGATCTTGTGTTAGGATGGAGGGCATTGCATTCTACCAGGTGGGTACTGTGGAGTTTGTGTTGGGGGGGTGTGAGGGGAGGTGCTGGTGACTATAGTCAGTGCTGCAAGTCCCCCTTCCCACCCAGCCAGCCAGATAGCCCAACATGGAACGTGCTTGCATTGCAGGGAGTGTAAGTTGTCTCTCAGGATGTCAGTCAGTGGTGTCCTGCTGTTTGTTGGTGCACAGTTGGCAGCAGGGCCTTGTGCTCCCCACAGCAGTAGCCAGTGTCAGCCATCTTGTGAGTCCTTCTCCACTCCCTGTGATGTGAGCATGGTTCAGGGTGGTGTTGATGGGACAGTTGTGGGGGTGAGCTATGTCTGTGACTACGACTCCCATCATGCTATTGCCTCCACCCCCTTCCCAGCATGCCCATGCTTCCTTCCTTTTGACTCTGCTTCCCTGTGGGGTGGGCTGGCTGTGCTGACAGGATGGCTGGGAGTGTTGTCCTGGCAGTTGTTTGGCTAAGAGTCCCAAGAGTGTCCCTGTGCTTCACACAACATAACCCAGGGTGGTGGTGCTTTGTGGGATCTTGTGTTAGGATGGAGGGCATTGCATTCTACCAGGTGGGTACTGTGGAGTTTGTGTTGGGGGGGGTGTGAGGGGAGGTGCTGGTGACTATAGTCAGTGCTGCAAGTCCCCCTTCCCACCCAGCCAGCCAGATAGCCCACCATGGAACGTGCTTGCATTGCAGGGAGTGTAAGTTGTCTCTCAGGATGTCAGTCAGTGGTGTCCTGCTGTTTGTTGGTGCACAGTTGGCAGCAGGGCCTTGTGCTCCCCACAGCAGTAGCCAGTGTCAGCCATCTTGTGAGTCCTTCTCCACTCCCTGTGATGTGAGCATGGTTCAGGGTGGTGTTGATGGGACAGTTGTGGGGGTGAGCTATGTCTGTGACTACGACTCCCATCATGCTATTGCCTCCACCCCCTTCCCAGCATGCCCATGCTTCCTTCCTTTTGACTCTGCTTCCCTGTGGGGTGGGCTGGCTGTGCTGACAGGATGGCTGGGAGTGTTGTCCTGGCAGTTGTTTGGCTAAGAGTCCCAAGAGTGTCCCTGTGCTTCACACAACATAACCCAGGGTGGTGGTGCTTTGTGGGATCTTGTGTTAGGATGGAGGGCATTGCATTCTACCAGGTGGGTACTGTGGAGTTTGTGTTGGGGGGGTGTGAGGGGAGGTGCTGGTGACTATAGTCAGTGCTGCAAGTCCCCCTTCCCACCCAGCCAGCCAGATAGCCCAACATGGAACGTGCTTGCATTGCAGGGAGTGTAAGTTGTCTCTCAGGATGTCAGTCAGTGGTGTCCTGCTGTTTGTTGGTGCACAGTTGGCAGCAGGGCCTTGTGCTCCCCACAGCAGTAGCCAGTGTCAGCCATCTTGTGAGTCCTTCTCCACTCCCTGTGATGTGAGCATGGTTCAGGGTGGTGTTGATGGGACAGTTGTGGGGGTGAGCTATGTCTGTGACTACGACTCCCATCATGCTATTGCCTCCACCCCCTTCCCAGCATGCCCATGCTTCCTTCCTTTTGACTCTGCTTCCCTGTGGGGTGGGCTGGCTGTGCTGACAGGATGGCTGGGAGTGTTGTCCTGGCAGTTGTTTGGCTAAGAGTCCCAAGAGTGTCCCTGTGCTTCACACAACATAACCCAGGGTGGTGGTGCTTTGTGGGATCTTGTGTTAGGATGGAGGGCATTGCATTCTACCAGGTGGGTACTGTGGAGTTTGTGTTGGGGGGGGTGTGAGGGGAGGTGCTGGTGACTATAGTCAGTGCTGCAAGTCCCCCTTCCCACCCAGCCAGCCAGATAGCCCACCATGGAACGTGCTTGCATTGCAGGGAGTGTAAGTTGTCTCTCAGGATGTCAGTCAGTGGTGTCCTGCTGTTTGTTGGTGCACAGTTGGCAGCAGGGCCTTGTGCTCCCCACAGCAGTAGCCAGTGTCAGCCATCTTGTGAGTCCTTCTCCACTCCCTGTGATGTGAGCATGGTTCAGGGTGGTGTTGATGGGACAGTTGTGGGGGGGCAATATGTGTGACTGCGACTCCCATGATGCTATTGGCTACACTGACTTGGCCAGCATACACAGAATTCCTTCCTTTGAGTGGTCTTCACTGTGTGTTGGTGTTGTTGTGGTGGCTACATGTGTGGATGTGTGTGTTAGTTCTATTTGTGCCACTGCCTAGCTGTAGTTGTGGTTGTGTTTGTACATGTGTTGGCACAGTTGGATGTGACTTTTTTGATGGCATGTGTTGTGTTTATCTGACTGACATACACATTTTGGGATGATTCTGTTCTAGTTGCTGTGTAATTGCTATGTGTGCATGGTTTGACTCTCCCCTTGACAGTGATGTGTGTGTTTTGTGGCAGTTTATTGTGTACATTTGTTGTGTACTCACCAGGCTCTGGGATGTTCTCTAGTCCATATACGCTCACTGGCGGAAGGATGGCCCGCACCTTCTCCTCCCAGGGCCTGAGGTATATTGGCTTGGCAGGAGGGCCACTGCCGGTCTGTTGGCTGTTGCTGTAGTCTATCTTCAGCAGGTCCCGTACCCTCCTGCGCACGTCATACCACCTGTTCTGGATGTCCGTCTTTGTGCGCCGACATGATGATTGGGCGTTCACCCTGTTGATGATCCTCTCCCACATCTTGGTTTTCTGCGACATGGGGGTCTGTTGGACCAGAGTGCCAAACAGCTGTGGCTCCACCCTGAGGATCTCGTCTACCAGGACTTCCAATTCACAATCTAGGAACTTGGGATTCTTCTTGGGGGGCATGGTGATGGGTGGTGATGGTGAGTGATGTGTGTGTTGGTGTGCAGGTGAGGGTGTGTGAGTGTGTGTTTTGCTGGGTGTATGTGAGGTAGGTATTTGTTGGTGTGCTGATGGTGTGTGGCTTGTGTGAGGGATGAGCTGTGGGTGTGTGGTTGCTTTCTCTTGGGTGCTGGCAGTGAAATGGCATTTGCAAAGGCTCATGGTAGTGATTTGTGTCCTTTATATAGGTGGAGTTGTGGGTGTGTCTTTGTTCTCTGTCCCCACCCCCCCCAGTATTTATTGGCTTGGTAATTGCTTGTTTGGCCTTTTTTGGGTGATTTTTCCTTTGTGCTGTTTGTGTATGTTGGAAACGTTCTTGTGACCGAGTCGGACCCTGCATTGGTCTCGTACGGTGTTTTCCGTTTCGTTCACGCTGTGTTTGTGCAGTTTTGTATGCTGCGTACGCGTCGGTCGCGGTGTATTGTGTTGCTTCGGCTCGGTTTTGTATGCGTGTCGGTCGTACGGCTTGTCCTCCGTCCGACTCGGTCGTGTTTTTCGCGCCTTGCATCGTACTTTGCGGGTTGGAGTTGGCGGGTACGATTCGGTCGGATTTGTTCCGGGTGCGTGTCGGTCGGTTGGATTCGCGTGTTTTTCCGGCCGGATTGCTATTTTCCGAGCGGCTCGGTCGGTCGGCTTGGTTTCCTGACGTGTCGGTCGGATTTATCGCGGCTTGCATCGTACTTGGCGTGTCGGGCGCCACTGGTACGTGTCGGTCGGTATTTTTTCCGGATCCGAGTCGGTCGGTGCTTTTTCCGGCCCGAATCGGAATCG